>JAVXUP010004753.1:0-26525 GCA_033070095.1 Escallonia herrerae
TGTGTTGGAATTGGGTTTTAAACCCATTGTGAGAAGCAATTTTGAATCAATTTTTAAATGGGTTCTAAACCATATTTTGGTTAGGAACAAATTGATTCATGTTCATCTATTGAAATAGATGATCATGGTATATTCACATGTCTAAAACAAATGGAGGTGAATGAGAAAATTGAAGTTAAAGTTGGTGGATCAACTTGAAGGGAAGAGTAATCCCACATAGAAGAATTAAAGCAAATGTTGTCTCCTTATAAGGCTTAGCCTTGAGCTAAGGATTGGGCCCCTTGGGGTACCCATGTTTTGTAAGGAGGGAGGACCTAGGTTGACCCAAGGTCCACCACGAGCGCGGCCGCCCCGTCCCGGTCCGTGGCTTGGGCTTGGGCCCATTAGGCTTTATTCTTTTTGGGACAAAAATATTTAAATAAATAAAGTTTATTTATTTATTTATTTTCTTTTCCAAAGTTGTGACATTTCCAGCTAAACAGTTTTTCCTGTGAGAGTTGCACCCCCCAGTGGTACTGTACGAGTCAGTTTTACAAAAATTAACTAATCCCGAAATTATCTTCTGCAATTTTTCTTCTGTCTCGTTCCTGTGTCCGAAAGAGTTCTGTGCTTTTGTTTTGGTTCGCCGGGTCTGCAAATTTGGAGTGCTCCTATTTCAGACGTATTGTCGTTGTATCCTGGGAGACTGTCGTCAAGAGACCGTCAGCACCATTGCGGGACGAATAAGTCTTAAGGACAGTGAATCAAATTCACGCCTCGACCTTTTTCCTTTGCTGTTCTGCAATCTTCTGTGAGTTGTTAAATAAACTATTATTTCTTTCCTTACGTTTGTTTTTGGAACCTTAACATATGACTGTTAGTATATTTTCGATATTGTTTTTCTGCACAAATATACACAAAGTATACGTAGAAACCAACATTCTTAAGACTTTATTCCTGTTTTTTGCATACTTTGTGTTGCATGTGTAGAATCATTGCTTTCATTTCGTAATAGTGTTCTCAAAACAGTGTTTTCAAATCAGCGTTTTCTAAATTTCGTTTTCTTATTTGATTCTGTCAATCTTTACTAAAATTATTTTCAGATTCTGAATTTAATTTTAGTGATACTAGACTCTGATTTATACTATTGTGATAGACTGGACTGTTTATTAATTGTTGTTATATTCTGTTGATAGATATAACAATGGCTACTAGTGAAACCAATTCGGAAAGTGGACCGATTAATCCAACATGCAACACAGTGGTGGGACTGTGTATGCGACGCCTTATGTGGCACCAACTCATGGTTCTGTTGGACTTGGTGAAAGACCGGAAAAGTTCAATGGAAAAGATTTCAAGAGGTGGCAACAAAAGATGTTGTTTTACTTGACCACTCTTAACTTGGCAAGATTCTTGCAAGAGGATGCACCAGATCTTGGTGAAAATCCTGACCGGCAAACTGTGGCTGCCGTGGAGGCTTGGAAGCATTCGGATTTTTTGTGCAAGAACTACATCCTCAATGGATTGGACAATGCGTTGTATAACGTATATAGTCCAATGGTCAATGCGAAAGCATTGTGGGAATCCTTGGAAAGGAAATACAAGACGGAAGATGCCGGCTCAAAGAAATTTGTAGTCGGCAAATTCCTTGATTTCAAGATGGTGGATTCTAAGACAGTGATTAGTCAAGTCCAAGAGTTTCAGCTTATTCTACATGATATTCATGCGGAAGGGATGGTACTTGGAGAGTCTTTTCAAGTGGCTGCTTTGATAGAAAAATTGCCACCTACTTGGAAAGATTTCAAGAACTATTTGAAGCATAAACGCAAGGAGATGAAGCTCGAGGATTTGATCGTCAGATTAAGGATTGAGGAGGATAATCGCCAGTCCGAGAAGAAGGCCGGTAATTATCATCAAGAGGCCAAGGCAAATGTGGTCGAGCAAGGTCCATCAAAGAGGAGGAAAATTTCCGATTCCGATGGTCCAAGCGGAGCAAGAGGCTCAAATTTCAAAGACGGTGAGAAGAAGAAGTTCAAAGGGAACTGTTTTGTGTGCGGCAAAGCTGGCCATCGTGCTAAGGATTGTCGCAAAAACAAAGGAAACTTTAAGAAAGGAAAGAATTCTCAAGCCAACGTGACCGAAGTTACCAAAATCACCGAAGACGTGACAGATTTGAATTTATCTGCGGTGGTATCCGAAGTCAACTTGGTTGGAAATCCCAAACAGTGGTGGGTAGACACGGGCGCTACTCGACATGTGTGCTCCGAGCGAAATATGTTCACTACATATGAGAGCGCCAACAACGAGAATCTGTTCATGGGAAACTCTTCTTCTTCAAAGGTGCTAGGAATGGGAAAGGTGGTCTTAAAGATGACATCCGGCAAGGAATTGAGTCTCAACAATGTGCTTCATGTGCCAGACATTCGGAAGAATCTAGTGTCAGGCTCATTGTTGAGTAAGAATGGCTTCAAGCTAGTGTTTGAGAGTGATAAATTTGTACTCACTAAAAGTGGGATGTTTGTAGGAAAAGGGTACTTATGTGATGGTCTGTTTAAGTTAAATGTAATGACCATCGTGCCTAAAGTTGTACCAAATTCCGATATTAATAAAACTATTTCTTCTGCTTACTTGTTGGAATCTCCTAATTTATGGCATTGTAGATTAGGTCATGTAAATTATGGTTCCATACAAAAGCTAGTGAAAAATGGATTTTTGCCTAAAATGAATTTTGACTCACATAAAGCATGTGAAATTTGTATTGAAGCTAAAATGGCAAAAACGTCTTTCAAGTCAATTGAAAGAAGTACGGAACCTTTAAGTCTAATTCATAGTGACATATGTGACTTAAAGGTGGTACAATCTAGAGGAGGAAAAAAGTATTTTATTACTTTTATTGATGATTGTACGAGATTTTGTTATGTATATTTGCTTAGAAGCAAGGATGAAGCCTTGGAAGCATTTATGCAATACAAAATTGAGGTTGAAAATCAACTTAGCAAGAAAGTCAAAGTACTAAGAAGTGATAGAGGTGGAGAATATGTTTTCCCTCTTGAAAAATTTTGTGCTGATCATGGAATCATTCATGAGACCACGGCACCATATGTGCCTCAGTCAAATGGAATTGCTGAGCGGAAAAATCGTACTTTAAAGGAAATGATGAATGCTTTGTTGATAAATTCTGGACTACCAGATAACTTGTGGGGGGAAGCGGTCTTAACCGCAAATCATATACTTAATAAAGTACCTCACAAGAAGCTGCAAAAGACACCTTATGAGCTATGGAAAGGTCGTCCTCCTTCCTTCAAATATCTTAAAGTGTGGGGGTGTCTAGCAAAGGTAGCTATCCCACCACCTAAAATGGTAAAAATAGGTCCTAAAACGGTTGATGGAATTTTCATTGGATATGCAAGCCATAGCTCGGCATATCGGTTCTTAGTGCATAAATCTGAAATTGACGATATACACGTCAACACCATTATGGAGACAAGGAATGCACATTTCTTCGAGGATGTATTTCCTTGTCGAGTGGCACAAGAACGGAGTTCTTTAGAAAGAACTAGTATGGACCAAGAACCCTCACAAGAGGAAGATGAGCCAAGACGTAGCAAGAGAGCTAGAACGTCTACATCTTTTGGTCCTGATTTTCTAACATATTTGTTAGAAAATGAGCCTCGTACTTACAGTGAAGCAATGTCGAGTCCCGAAACTCCTCATTGGAAAGAGGCTATTAACAGTGAAATAGAATCCATCATGCAAAATCATACGTGGGAACTGGTGGATCTTCCTCCTGGAAATAAACCATTAGGGTGTAAATGGATTTTCAAGAGAAAGATGAAAGCTGATGGAACGATCGAAAAATATAAGGCCAGATTGGTTGTCAAGGGATATAGACAAAAGGAAGGCCTTGATTATTTCGATACATATTCACCAGTAACGAGAATAACATCCATTCGAATATTGATAGCTATTGCAGCTATCAATAATTTTGAGATACACCAAATGGATGTGAAAACAGCCTTCCTAAATGGAGATCTAAATGAAGAGATCTATATAGAGCAACCCGAGGGGTTTGTAGCTCCGGATCATAAGAGGAAGGTGTGCAAGCTTGTTAAGTCACTTTATGGACTAAAACAGGCTCCGAAACAATGGCATGAAAAGTTTGATAAAGTCATGATCGAAAATGGCTTTAGAATCAACGAATGTGATAAATGTGTCTATGTTAAAGGGACGGAAAAAGGATATGTCATTGTTTGCCTTTATGTGGATGATATGCTCATTATCGGGAGCAATAATGAATTCATTAAGGCTACAAAGAAAATGTTGGCCAGTAAATTTGATATGAAAGATATGGGTGTGGCTGATGTTATACTTGGTATGAAAATTACCAAAACATCAAATGGACTAGTCTTGTCACAATCTCATTATATTGAGAAAGTGCTAGACAAATTTAAAAGTTATGATGATAGTCCGGTTAAGACACCGCTAGATGTAAATTTACATCTAACAAAGAATACTGGGGAAGGAATATCTCAATTAGAGTATTCGCGCATAATTGGTAGCCTAATGTATATCATGAATTGCACGAGACCCGATATAGCATATGCTGTCAGTAAACTGAGCAGATATACTAGTAATCCGGGAAAGAATCACTGGTTAGCTATTGTAAGAGTTTTAAGGTATTTAAAATATACCTTAAACTTTGGTCTGCATTATACAAGATATCCAGCTGTATTAGAAGGATACAGTGATGCCAACTGGATATCAGATTCTAATGAAACAAAATCCACAAGTGGATATGTGTTTACATTATGAGGAGCAGCTATTTCTTGGAAATCCTCTAAACAGACATGTATTGCCAGATCCACTATGGAATCTGAATTCATTGCTTTAGATAAAGCAGGAGAAGAAGCGGAGTGGCTTCGTAATTTCTTGGAGGATATTCCAAATTGGTCTAAACCTGTGCCACCAATTTGCATACATTGTGATAGTCAATCTGCAATTGGAAGAGCACAAAGCAGTATGTATAACGGCAAGTCTAGACACATACGTCGCAGACACAATACCGTTAAAGAATTACTTTCTAGTGGAATTATCTCTATTGACTACGTGAAGTCAAAGGATAATATTGCGGATCCGTTAACGAAAGCTTTGACTAGAGAGAAAGTAAATACGTTATCGAGGGGAATGGGTCTTAAGCCTATGAACTAAAGAGTTGCCATAATGGAAACCCTACCTAGCTGACTGGAGATCCCAAGATCTAGGTTCAAAGGGAAAACCGAATTATGTAAATGCGACTCAGACAGAGCATTGTGGGGGTTAAAACCCTAATATCCATTCCTATGATGAGAAGACAGTGGCACCTTCAAAAGGTGAGGTTAAGCTATGCTTTTAATGACTCTTATATCTTGGAAATCCAAGTGGGGGGTGCAGTAGGAACCTCTAATAAGAAGTCACCTATGTGAGTAAGAAGTGGGCCGCTTCTATGAGAATTGTAAGGCTGAATTCTCAGAGAGTACTCATGAAAACCAGGAGTGTTCAGGGCCAAAATGAACACAACAATGAGAACCTCAAAACAATGTTTGAACGATACTGTGTGAAATTCTATTGTCTTGGTTTACACTAAAGGTTGAATAGTTCAAGACATCATGTTCACTAGTTAACCAGTAAATCCGATAGTTATCACTAGGGAAGGTTCAAGGCCATCGGCTACCTATCCCGATGCAGTGTCGTTCTAAAGAACTCTTTCTTGTGTCAGTGTTTCTTTGTATTAGTGTCCAGTCAATTTTCTATTCATGTGGGGGATTGTTGGAATTGGGTTTTAAACCCATTGTGAGAAGCAATTTTGAATCAATTTTCAAATGGGTTCTAAACCATATTTTGGTTAGGGCCAAATTGATTCATGTTCATCTATTGGAATAGATGATCATGGTATATTCACATGTCTAAAACAAATGGAAGGTGAATGAGAAAATTGAAGTTAAAGTTGGTGGATCAACTTGAAGGGAAGAGAGAATCCCACATAGAAGAATTAAAGCAAATGTTGTCTCTTTATAAGGCTTAGCCTTGAGCTAAGGGATGGGCCCCTTGGGGGTACCCATGTTTTGTAAGGAGGGAGGACCTAGGTTGACCCAAGGTCCACCACGCGCGCGCCGCCCCGCCCCGTCCAGTCCCGGTCCGGTCCGGTCCTTGGGCTTGGGCCCATTAGGCTTTATTCTTTTTGGGACAAAAATATTTAAATAAATAAAGTTTATTTATTTATTTATTTTATTTTCCGGAAAGTTGTGACCTTTCCAGCTAAACAGTTTTTCCTGTGAAGAGTTGCACCCCCCAGTGGATACTGTGTATAAATACGAGTCAGTTTTACAAAAATTAACTAATCCCGAAATTATCTTCTGCAATTTTTCTTCTGTCTCGTTCCTGTGTCCGAAAGAGTTCTGTGCTTTTGTTTTGGTTCGCCGGGTCTGTAATTTGGAGTGCTCCTATTTCAGACGTATTGTCGTTGTATCCTGGGAGACTGTCGTCAAGAACCGTCAGCACCATTGCGGGACGAATAAGTCTTAAGGACAGTGAATCAAATTCACGCCTCGACCTATTTCCTTTCCTGTTCTGCAATCTTCTTGTGAGTTGTTAAATAAACTATTATTTCTTTCCTTACGTTACTGCTGTTTTTGGAACCTTAACATATGACTGTTAGTATATTTTCGATATTGTTTTTCTGCACAAATATACACAAAGTATACGTAGAAACCAACATACTGTTGGCGGTAAAACGGAGTAAGTCGTCTTGGTCTGTGTGTGTGGTTGTGGAGGATTCGGTTGGTCCACGGCTGTTAGCGGTGAAATGGGGTAACCCGTCCTGATTTGTGATTGTGTGCGGGTACAATGACGACACCGGGGTGCACATGGCTGTGACAGATGGAGACGGCGAAGGGCTCAATCAGCCTTGAGGGCAACACTGATGCCGTAGTCAAAGTCAAGGTCCATTGTAGCTCATTCTATAAAGGCATGAAACCCGAAGCAGAGAGGGCAACGAGCCTTGGGTCGGTGCGAACCTCATGGATAAAGCCCATGCAACAGAATGAGAAAAGAAGAAAAAGTCATATGGGGCAAGATTAGAGTTGTCAAACGGGCCGGGCGGCCCGCGGGCTGGCCCGACCCGGCCCGGTTCTGGCCTGGGCTGGCCCGGCCCCGTCCATGAACAGTAGCGGCCCCAGCACAGCGGGCTTGGGGCCTGGGCCTGGGCCTGGACCAGGCCTTCATTTGCTCTGAAAAAGCCCGGCCCGGCCCGGAAACGGGTTTGGCCCGGCCCGAAGTCGGCCCGGGTCTGGCCCGGTCTGCGGCCCGGGTATGGCCCGGATCTGGCCCGGTCCGCCGGATCTGGCCCGGTCTGCGGCCCGGGTCTGGCCCGGTCTGCGGCCCGGGTCTGGCCCGGTCTGCGGCCCCACTTGTTTGAATTTTTTTGTTTTCCCCCCCTTTCTTCCACCCCTTTTCCAAAATTCCACTTTTACCCCCCCAACAGCAATATAACGGCTAGTTTGGGGGGTATTTTAGTCTAACCTATATTTTTCAACTCCTTTACACTCTTACCCTCCCCAACAACTATAAACGGATAGTTTGTAGGGGTATTTTGGTCTTTTGTGAAGTTTCTAAAATCTATAAATTCACACCATTTCTCTCTAATTTTTCACACCAATCTTCTTACTCTCTCTTACCTAAACATTCTATATTTCTACAAGCTTTGCTACTATTTTCCTCTCCAATTACTACTCTTGCTAATTACTACTAGTATTTACTAATTAGTACTCTTGTTTATTAATTACTAGTCTTGCTAAATTCTTTTTAATTACTAACTCTCTAATATTTGTTACTCGTTCATTCTTTTAATTGTTATTTCTTATTACTACTCTTATACTTGTGTATTTAGTTACTCTTACAAAGTTTAGCTCGAAATATGGCTGGATTATTGAAGAAAATGAGGCGTGCATCGTCATCACGAAAAACATCATCATCATCGCAAGCACCACCACCAGCACAAGCGCCAGCGCCACGGCCATCACAAACACCAATCCAAGCACCAACACAACCATTCGTTCCTGGACGAATGAGTACAGGCTGTATGATAGATACCCAAGCCAATTGGGAGTTCAATCAAAACATTCCAGATTTTGAATACACGCCTGATGAAGACCCCCCGCATTATAGTCAAGGACGCAGCTCGGTTGGCGAAGCTACTACTCCGTGGCATAATCTCAACCCTATGCCTGGTCATGATGAAGAAGGGCCGAGCAATGCCTCCGGTAATGAGCCAGAAGTCCAAAAGGGGAAAAAGAAAGCCGAGTGTTGGAATCATTTCGATGTAGTTATGGTGGACGGCATCCGAAAAGCTCGATGTAAGTACTGCGCTAAATTATTTTCGTCTGGTAGTGGTAATGGACATCTTAACAGGCATTACCCTCTGTGTGCACCTCGACAAGGCCACGTCGAACCTACCCAAACGCAGTTATCTTTTGACGGTAAGTTATTTGTTTATAATCAGCGAGAGCAAAGAGACGGTCTCGCTGAATTTGTTATTCATGATGAACAAGCCTTTTCTTTTGCCGATAATCCTAAGCACTCTAGATATATGAACACATACGTTCAACCTTTGTACAAAAAGGTTCATAGAAACACAACTAGATCCGATGCACTCCGACAGTACAATGCTGCTAAAGCACGCCTTATCGATTATTTCGATAAATTTGAAGGTAAAGTTAGTCTTACTTCTGATATTTGGCAATCTCCTTTACTTTTGTTAGTTATTCTTGTGTGACCGCTCATTGGATTGATGTAGATTGGGTTATGCACAAGAGAATCATCGCTTTCGAGCACTTCCCTTATCCGCATGATGGAATGAACATTGCTATTCTTATATTAAAAGCATGCACCACATTTAAAATTAAGGATAAGATTATGAGTGTTAGTTTTGATAATGCTTCTAATAATAAAGTTGCTGTTGCAGCTTTAAAGGAGACGCTTCAACCTGTACTTAATGGTGAATTATTTCATGTTCGCTGTGTTTGTCACATTATTAATTTAATTGTTCAAGATGGTTTAGCTGCTGCAGGAGATATTCTTCTCAAAATGAGGGGTATGACAGCGTATGTTAATAGCTCGAGTCCGAGAACACAACAATTTAAAACGTTGTGTGTTCAATATAATATGCCTCGCAGGAGAGCAGTTACAGATGTGGTCCACAGGTGGAACTCTACATACCACATGCTTTTACACATTCTGGCATACCGAGAAGTCTATACGCATTTTCTACTAACCCAGTTCCCAGCCGGCTTGCCAACTCAAGAGGAATGGCAGATGGCCACATACCTAGCTGAATTTTTGGAGGTATTCTACACGTCTACCAATTTATTGTCTGGTACGTACTATCCCACCTCTCCTCTCGCTGTAATAGAAATTCTGAAGATGGCTACAATGTTAACAAAATGGAGATATATAGGACCCTTTAAGGAAATAGTAAAAGTGATGGATCAAAAATTTAATAAATATTGGAGTAAACTGCCTGTTATTTTTACTGTGGCTACTTGTTTAGATCCTAGGTTAAAGTTGCATGGCGTGAACGCCTCGATACAAGAGATATCGAAATTAATGTGCTACACAGCAGAGGAGACAACCGCATTCACAGCAAAAGTGAGCAAGAGGTTTGAGGACTTGTTCAACGTCTATCGTAATTCTGCTGACGTGCGCGGGCGAGCTACATCATCATCCACTGTTGAGAGGTATTATGCGCCATACCTTCAGGGCTTTGAACATCTAGTAGCAAGACAACTACCAGGTGAAGGTACTTCTAATTCGGCAGGTTCGTATACTTTTTCCTCTTTTAATGAGATTGGTGTATATGCAAATACTGATCATTATTCTGATTTATCAATGCAAGAACAGGTTAATTTTAATTTGTTAAATTTTTGGAAACAAAATCAAAACATGTATAAAACTTTATCCCAAATTGCACGGGATGTACTGCCAGTGCAAGCCTCCACGGTTGCTTCAGAGTCGGCATTTTCAGCCAGCGGGAGGGTTTTGGATGACAGGAGGAGTCGTCTTAACCCCGAGTCGCTCGAGCTATGTGTATGTTGGAAGGATTATCTTGATGCGAAATACCGCGAGCAAGATAAACCGATTGATGATAGGAAGAGCAGTGACTCGGATATTGAAGTACTTCTGGATGATTAGGTAATTTGTTTTTATTTTCCTCTTTTGATCCTTTTGGTTGACGTTGCAGATTTCTTGATCTTTGATTGCTGATATTTTGGATAGACATGCATTATTATTTTGATTGTTAGAATTTTAAGAATAAATTTTTTCACAAAATATACTTTTTTTCCATATATATAAAATAAATTTTTACAAGCAAGATATATATTTTTTCGTATATATAAAAAAATAGGTAACTTCGCCTGTTTGTTTACAAGCAGCCGGTCCCAAGCCCGGATAAAAGGAGGAGGGCCTATGAATACATTTATTATTTTTCTATATAAATTGTTATGTGTTAAGATTTTATTAATAAAGCTCACCAAGAAGAGTATGAAAATGTTTAACATATAATAAAAAATATAATGGCTAACAAATAAATATGTATATACATACATACATATATATGTATATTACTTATAATGAAATAAAAGGATAAAGATTAGGTTCGTTAAATTGTGAATATTGCCTAGAGATGAAATTTAAAATTGAATAACAAGAAGAAAAAAAAAAGGGCCCGGGCCCGGCCCTAGCTATTGGGCCTAGGGCCAGGGCCTGGACTGGGCCTAGGTTTGCCTTCGGCAGGCCCGGCCCGGTTGGCAGCCCCACTGGCCCGGCCCCACAGCAGGCCCGATGGGCTTGGGCTGGGCCGGCCCAAGCCCGGCCCTTTGACAACACTAGGCAAGATGACATTGTGTGCTCACACAGTGAACGGTGACCGAGACGCTCACATGATCAACGAGCTCGTTAATCGCCAAAGTTCTGGCTAGAAGGTCACAGTCGTCGAGACCGTATAGCTTGTGGGTTGGGATTACTTCATAAATGCATAAAATCCTAGAGATCCATTGGCGGCAAGCGTTGAGCAAGTGAGTCGATGCCAATTTCACTGGTGATGCGCATTCAAAATAATTTTCTTATCTTAAAAAAAAAAGACAGATACTTCAAGCCTCGAACGGTAAGCAACAAAAAGAGGTACTGCATGAGTCTTGAAGTGGGGGCAATTTGTAGACACTAAAAACTTATTTACTAGTCAATAGTGACTAGTAAATAATTTAGTGTCTGGTCAATTATTCAACACCGCAAAAAATAAGGGTCAAGATGTCGATGTGGAGTCAAACAAGACAACAAGCTCGAAATCAAAGATAAGTTGGAAGAACTAGTCAAAATAAAAGTACTTGGTTCAACTCATGTCTTGCTACCAGAAGATTCAAATAAGTCAAGTTTAATCGAAAGAGATTAAATGGAAAGAAATCAACTTAATTGATTCAGATTGAATTAAAGGGAGATAAAATCTCTTTAATTATGAAGTCAAATATCAAATCGTGGGCTTTCCAGAATTAAACCCACTGCCTTGCCTATAAATAGAGGGCTTGGAGCAGGAAAGAAGGACAGACAGAGGGTCTCTGCGATCAAAGCCAAAGCTCCGCTGAAACTCTGTCGTCTCTCAGGTTGTGCTTCATTTGAAGAACAATACGGACTAACTTAGTTCCGTTCTTCAATCGAGCACTTCTGACACACGGAGTCTCTGCAAACAAGCCAGCGCTCTGCCAGAACTTTGTCAAAAGCACATCAAATCTTGAGAATTACCCTTCATTTGAAGAACAATACACACTAGTTTAGTGTCATTCTTCAATCTAGCATTCTCAACGACGAAGAGGAATCCGCCTTTAACATTAGTGATTTTACAAGTCGAGGATCCTCATACTTGTTCAGGATAAAGCTTTAAAGCCCTCGAGCAAGTGCCACTTAGACGATCTTTCAATCGCGAAGATTGAAGAAGTCAAAATCCACGTTTCAAGACCAAGATGTTTTAGCCCATGGATCGTGAACAATCCGGAGATCGAATCAGATGATTTTACATTCATTTTATGTAAAAATCACAGAGTGGTGTAACCTTTAGTTTAAATTTGATAAATTGAATTTTGTGCAATTATTTCTTATCTTGCAGTTTAGACACGAAATTAGTGTGTACATATGGTTATGAAGTTCCTTCTTTGTTTGCCCCTCATAGTAACAGCCCACACATGTCACATTGACACTTAAAGATTGAACACACACTAGCGTACCCTAATACAAAAAGGCTGTGTAGGATAATAGATCCGAGTTCCCGTATAGTTATAATAAATGGTCGCTAAATATAATTAGTGGCACTAACACTTTCAGCAACAATTCTTAATACCACTTTTTTAGCGTCATCATAAAAAGCCACTGAAAATATTTAATGACCATTAATCATCTCTCTTCGGGAGGTTATAGTTATTTTCCAACAGTCAACTATGTGAATATCTTGCTGAAAAAGAAAAAAAATCACGTGGATGCTTAAATGTCGGAAAAAAGATAATTTGTTCCTCTTTTTTTTTTTTGGGTTCGAAGGAAAGATAATATTACTAAAATATTCGATTACAGATGAGCATAATAAACTTCCTCGGCATCAAGTCGTAACAAAGACAAGAGTTTCACAGGGGGTTGTTCTAAAATTTTGAAATCCTTCTCCTGGTTGGCTCCCAACCTAGCTAATGTGTCAGCACAGTTGTTGCCCTCCCTGAGGATGTGGGAGATCGAGGAGTTTGTCGCCTTCAGCAAAAATCTGCAATCCATGAGGAGATTATTGAGAGGATGCCAGGGATTATTGGTTCGAGTGATTAAGTCTTTGGCAGTAGACGAGTCGGTCTCAATCACTGCCTCCTTGTAGCCTGCTTCCTTAATAACCAAGAGAGCTTTAAGTATGCCATGGACTTCTGCTTTAATGGCACTGCATTGAGATAGTCTGCCGAAGAAACCTCCTTTCCAGTTGCCTTGGTCATCTCTGATTAGTCCCCCAAACCCGCCTATGCTGTTGTGTAGAGTACTTCCGTCTGTGTTAGCTTTGATTTTCCCTGCACCAGGAAGCACCCAATGGATTAGTTTAGGGGACTTGGTTTTTGTGGCCGTCTCCTTAGAGCAGGCTACCATAGATTCTCTAGCGTACTCCATGGCAAATTTCCAAGCAATCTTATCATTGCTCACAATCCCTTCAATGCTCTCCTTGTTCCTGTCTTTCCAAATAGACCAGAGGATAGCAATAAATATATAAGACCAAGCTATACCACCAAAATTAACTTTGCCTTTGGTAACAAGACTATATTTAAGCCATTCCAAAATACTTTGGTTAAACGCTTTCATTAAGAGTTTAAGGGACATAAGCTTGCTCCACATTTTCTTGGCTTTGGTGCAGTTTCTAACAATATGGGCAGTGGTTTCAGCCCCACTCTTGCAGCGTTGGCAAGAGTTATCATTGGTGAGGTTTCTGGTCATCCTAAGGCAGTTAGATGGAAGTCTTTCCCAGAGGATGAGCCACAAAAGCATACAATTTTTTTTAGGGATTCGGAGTTTCCAAATCCATTTCCAGTCCATCTTGTTCTCCTGGTCTTCCACTCCATTGATTTTCCTAATGAAATTGTACGCACTGCAGACACCAAACCTACCTAAGGGGTTGGGATTCCAGTAGTGTTGTCAAAGGGCCGGGCTTGGGCCGGCCCAGCCCAAGCCCATCTGGCCTGCTGTGGGGCCGGGCCGGGCCAGTGGGGCTGCCAACCGGGCCGGGCCGGGCCGGGCCTGCCGAAGGCAAACCTAGGCCCAGTCCAGGCCCTGGCCCTAGGCCCAATAGCTAGGGCCGGGCCCGGGCCCTTTTTTTTTTCTTCTTGTTATTCAATTTGAATTTCATCTCTAGGCAATATTCACAATTTAACGAACCTAATCTTTATCCTTTTATTTCATTATAAGTAATATACATATATATATGTATGTATGTATATACATATTTATTTGTTAGCCATTATATTTTTTATTATATGTTAAACATTTTCATACTCTTCTTGGTGAGCTTTATTAATAAAATCTTAACACATAACAATTTATATAGAAAAATAATAAATGTATTCATAGGCCCTCCTCCTTTTATCCGGGCTTGGGACCGGCTGCTTGTAAACAAACAGGCGAAGTTACCTATTTTTTTATATATACGAAAAAATATATATCTTGCTTGTAAAAATTTATTTTATATATATGAAAAAAAGTATATTTTGTGAAAAAATTTATTCTTAAAATTCTAACAATCAAAATAATAATGCATGTCTATCCAAAATATCAGCAATCAAAGATCAAGAAATCTGCAACGTCAACCAAAAGGATCAAAAGAGGAAAATAAAAACAAATTACCTAATCATCCAGAAGTACTTCAATATCCGAGTCACTGCTCTTCCTATCATCAATCGGTTTATCTTGCTCGCGGTATTTCGCATCAAGATAATCCTTCCAACATACACATAGCTCGAGCGACTCGGGGTTAAGACGACTCCTCCTGTCATCCAAAACCCTCCCGCTGGCTGAAAATGCCGACTCTGAAGCAACCGTGGAGGCTTGCACTGGCAGTACATCCCGTGCAATTTGGGATAAAGTTTTATACATGTTTTGATTTTGTTTCCAAAAATTTAACAAATTAAAATTAACCTGTTCTTGCCTTGATAAATCAGAATAATGATCAGTATTTGCATATACACCAATCTCATTAAAAGAGGAAAAAGTATACGAACCTGCCGAATTAGAAGTACCTTCACCTGGTAGTTGTCTTGCTACTAGATGTTCAAAGCCCTGAAGGTATGGCGCATAATACCTCTCAACAGTGGATGATGATGTAGCTCGCCCGCGCACGTCAGCAGAATTACGATAGACGTTGAACAAGTCCTCAAACCTCTTGCTCACTTTTGCTGTGAATGCGGTTGTCTCCTCTGCTGTGTAGCACATTAATTTCGATATCTCTTGTATCGAGGCGTTCACGCCATGCAACTTTAACCTAGGATCTAAACAAGTAGCCACAGTAAAAAAACAGGCAGTTTACTCCAATATTTATTAAATTTTTGATCCATCACTTTTACTATTTCCTTAAAGGGTCCTATATATCTCCATTTTGTTAACATTGTAGCCATCTTCAGAATTTCTATTACAGCGAGAGGAGAGGTGGGATAGTACGTACCAGACAATAAATTGGTAGACGTGTAGAATACCTCCAAAAATTCAGCTAGGTATGTGGCCATCTGCCATTCCTCTTGAGTTGGCAAGCCGGCTGGGAACTGGGTTAGTAGAAAATGCGTATAGACTTCTCGGTATGCCAGAATGTGTAAAAGCATGTGGTATGTAGAGTTCCACCTGTGGACCACATCTGTAACTGCTCTCCTGCGAGGCATATTATATTGAACACACAACGTTTTAAATTGTTGTGTTCTCGGACTCGAGCTATTAACATACGCTGTCATACCCCTCATTTTGAGAAGAATATCTCCTGCAGCAGCTAAACCATCTTGAACAATTAAATTAATAATGTGACAAACACAGCGAACATGAAATAATTCACCATTAAGTACAGGTTGAAGCGTCTCCTTTAAAGCTGCAACAGCAACTTTATTATTAGAAGCATTATCAAAACTAACACTCATAATCTTATCCTTAATTTTAAATGTGGTGCATGCTTTTAATATAAGAATAGCAATGTTCATTCCATCGTGCGGATAAGGGAAGTGCTCGAAAGCGATGATTCTCTTGTGCATAACCCAATCTACATCAATCCAATGAGCGGTCACACAAGAATAACTAACAAAAGTATAAGGAGATTGCCAAATATCAGAAGTAAGACTAACTTTACCTTCAAATTTATCGAAATAATCGATAAGGCGTGCTTTAGCAGCATTGTACTGTCGGAGTGCATCGGATCTAGTTGTGTTTCTATGAACCTTTTTGTACAAAGGTTGAACGTATGTGTTCATATATCTAGAGTGCTTAGGATTATCGGCAAAAGAAAAGGCTTGTTCATCATGAATAACAAATTCAGCGAGACCGTCTCTTTGCTCTCGCTGATTATAAACAAATAACTTACCGTCAAAAGATAACTGCGTTTGGGTAGGTTCGACGTGGCCTTGTCGAGGTGCACACAGAGGGTAATGCCTGTTAAGATGTCCATTACCACTACCAGACGAAAATAATTTAGCGCAGTACTTACATCGAGCTTTTCGGATGCCGTCCACCATAACTACATCGAAATGATTCCAACACTCGGCTTTCTTTTTTTCCCCTTTTGGACTTCTGGCTCATTACCGGAGGCATTGCTCGGCCCTTCTTCATCATGACCAGGCATAGGGTTGAGATTATGCCACGGAGTAGTAGCTTCGCCAACCGAGCTGCGTCCTTGACTATAATGCGGGGGGTCTTCATCAGGCGTGTATTCAAAATCTGGAATGTTTTGATTGAACTCCCAATTGGCTTGGGTATCTATCATACAGCCTGTACTCATTCGTCCAGGAACGAATGGTTGTGTTGGTGCTTGGATTGGTGTTTGTGATGGCCGTGGCGCTGGCGCTTGTGCTGGTGGTGGTGCTTGCGATGATGATGATGTTTTTCGTGATGACGATGCACGCCTCATTTTCTTCAATAATCCAGCCATATTTCGAGCTAAACTTTGTAAGAGTAACTAAATACACAAGTATAAGAGTAGTAATAAGAAATAACAATTAAAAGAATGAACGAGTAACAAATATTAGAGAGTTAGTAATTAAAAAGAATTTAGCAAGACTAGTAATTAATAAACAAGAGTACTAATTAGTAAATACTAGTAGTAATTAGCAAGAGTAGTAATTGGAGAGGAAAATAGTAGCAAAGTTTGTAGAAATATAGAATGTTTAGGTAAGAGAGAGTAAGAAGATTGGTGTGAAAAATTAGAGAGAAATGGTGTGAATTTATAGATTTTAGAAACTTCACAAAAGACCAAAATACCCCTACAAACTATCCGTTTATAGTTGTTGGGGAGGGTAAGAGTGTAAAGGAGTTGAAAAATATAGGTTAGACTAAAATACCCCCCAAACTAGCCGTTATATTGCTGTTGGGGGGGTAAAAGTGGAATTTTGGAAAAGAGGTGGAAGAAAGGGGGGGAAAAACAAAAAAATTCAAACAAGTGGGGCCGCAGACCGGGCCAGACCCGGGCCGCAGACCGGGCCAGATCCGGGCCATACCCGGGCCGCAGACCGGGCCAGACCCGGGCCGACTTCGGGCCGGGCCAAACCCGTTTCCGGGCCGGGCCTTTTCGGAGCAAATGAAGGCCTGGTCCAGGCCCAGGCCCTAAGCCCGCTATGCTGGGGCCGCTACTGTTCATGGACGGGGCCGGGCCAGCCCGGGCCAGAACCGGGCCGGGTCGGGTCAGCCCGCGGGCCGCCCGGCCCGTTGGACAACTCTAGATTCCAGGATGGTTGATCCTGTTTCCCTTGGTCAAACGGGAGGTGAAGATTTATAATGCTTTGGAGGGTCTCAGGGTTCACCAAAACCTTCAGGGAGTCTATATCCCAATTTTCATTTTTAATGACTTGGTTAACTTTAATTCTACCTGCCCGGGTCATGAAAATTTTCTAGGGGGGCTTGACCACACCACCAGTCCTTCCAAAATCTGGTTTTACTCCCATTGTTAATGATCCACTTGGTCCCCTTAGATAGATACGGTAAGGTTTGAACAATGCTCTTCCAAATAGGGGACCCCCTATTGTTAGATGACCAGTCCGGGAAGCTTTTGTTTTTAATGTATTTATCATGGAGCACCTTAACCCACAGAAGTTGGTCCTGATTAAGCAGTTTCCAACTCAGCTTGGCCAAATTCGCAAGGTTATTATATCGGGCTTGTCTAATGCCTAAGCCACCCCTACACTTAGATTGGCAAACAGACTCTCAGTTAATGAGATGGATCTTCTTTCTGGTCTCAGTATCTCCCCAAAGGAAGGAACGGTTCAGCCTATCAAGTTTATCACACACAGCAATAGGAAGGGCTTGAACTTGCATACAGTAGGAGGGGATAGTAGAGGTGACGGCCTGAATCAAGGTATTCCTACCAGCTAGAGAGAGCAGCTTCGTCTTCCAGCCAGCAAGTCTACTTTATGAAGAGTTCTGTGATACAAAGACTTGGAGACTCTGCTATGAATCATGGGAAAACCAAGATATGTCCCAACACTATCAGTCAAAAGAATACCACTTCTCAGGCTAATGTTGTGTGCCTTCATTTTAGGGATGTTCTGGGAAGCAAATATCCTAGACTTTTTTAAATTGATGTTTTGCCCAGAGATTCTACAAAATTCATCTAAGATCTCCATGTCCTTGTTACACTCTTTGTCATTATCTTTGCAGAAGATGATAAGATCGTCAGCATAAAAGAGATGTGAGATTAAAGGTCCCCTTCTAGAGGCTCTCAGATCAAGCCACGGTTTGTTTTTATTGCAAGCTTGGAACATATGAGAGAGCTTTTCCATACATAGCACAAAAATATAGGGGGAGAGGGGATCTCCTTGACGAATGCCCTTGCTAGGTTTGAAAGGTTTGAGGGGTTTCCCATTCCAGAGCAGAGATAGAGAAGCTCCAGTGATCATGTTCATTATCAGGTTTATCCATTTCCTAGGGAATTTGAAATCCTCAAGGGTTTCTTGGATAAAATCCCAATTAAGTCTATCATAAGCCTTCTCAAGGTCGATTTTGAAAACAAGTCCTCCAGATTTTCCTTTCTTATTTTTAAGGGTATGGATAATTTCCTGGGTGACAATGGCATTATCAATTGTGGATCTGCCAGGGACAAAACTGCTTTGCGTAGGGCTAATGAGCTTATCCAAGAGGGGCCTCAATTTATTAACTAGGAGTTTTGAAAGGGCTTTGTAGGTCACATTTAGAAGGCTAATGGGTCTTAACTGAGTAATGCATTGGGGGTTATCAACCTTAGGAATTAGGGTGACAAAAGTTTCATTGTTGATTTCAGGCATTATCTCAGTACAGAAGTAGTTTTTAATAAAATTGTTATAGGAAATACCCACTATATTCCAAAACTTCTGATAAAAAAGGCTGTTGATACCATCAGGTCTTGGGGCTTTAAGCCCTTTGATATTGAAAAAGGCATCTTTGATTTCTAAGTTACCCAGGGGGAGGGTTAAAGTTTTGGCATCATTGTCAGTAATGACTGGGGAATGGGTATAAATGGTAGCTCTGCAGTGACTCTGAATGGGTTCAGAAAAAAGTTTAAGAAAATGCTGGGTAATAAGGTTTTCAAGTTCACCAGGTTCAGATATCCAGTTATTATCAAGGTTTTGAAGGGCAAGAATTTGATTTCTCTTTCTCCGTGCTAAGGTGGACACATGGTAAAACTTAGTATTGCGGTCCCCTTGGGCGTGCCCGTTAGATCTGGACTTTTGCCACCAGAGGGTTTCTTCTTGCTCAAGGGTTTGAAGATATTGGTGCGTGATATCTCTTTCAAGGCATTCAAGGTTGTGGGAACCATTGTCAGCTAAGGCTTTTTGCAGTCCCATTAGTCTAGCCCATAATCTACGTTTCCTTCTAAAAATATTTCCAAAAACTTATTTATTCCATTTAAGCATAGAGGACTGAAAATGTTTAGTTTTGGTCAGGAGGGGGTGACTGTTATTCCACACATTCGAAACTAGGGTCTTGAAATTATCATGTTGCAACCAGGCCGCCTCTAATCTAAAGGGTTTATTGAAATGCAAAGCAGGATTTTTAAGAAGCGTACCTGAACAGCTGACAATAAGGGCAAATGGTCAGAAGAAGTGCGAGGAAGATTGCAGACCTGGGCCTCCGGGAAGATCAAACACCATTCTGGAGTCGCCATCGCTCTATTCAGTCTTTTTTGGACGTTTGCCCAACCCTGCCTCCTGTCTGTCCATGTCAGTTTGGGTCCAGTGCATCCAGATCCACTAGCCCGTATTTTTTAATTCGTTCTCAAAATTTATGGATTCTTAAGGAGTTTGAGTTATCCCCTCTTCCTCTACGTTCGGTGTGGTCCACAATATCGTTAAAATCACCCCTATCAGCCACGGCATGTCATTATTAGAGGCGAAGTCGATTAGGTTCTGCCACAGAAGATCCCGTTTGCTTGGGTTGGGGCTAACGTTGACTGCGGAGAAAACCCAGTCTTCGTAGTCCTGCCTTGAGACAACAGCATGGATGGTTTGATTGGTGGCTTGAATGACAGAGACGCTGACTTGGCTGGAGTCCCAAAACATCCAGATCCCTCCCACTCTGCCTTCCGGATTAACGATACAGGAGGTACTATAACCTAGATCGTGAAAAAAATTCCTCATTTTGGAAAAGTTAACTATGGGTTCCAAGATAGCAATGAGATTGGGGTGGAAACGGGAAATGATTTCCCTGAATTCGGTACGAAATCGGTTATTGCCTGCACCGCCATAGTTCCAAATGAAGATGTCCTTGGATTTACACTCGGGGAGGTCAGGAAGGGGGGCTCTATCTGAGATCTTCAATACTGCCTTGATCCAAGACTCCTCCTGGATTTGGCTCCGAGATGGGGCTAGATGGGCCAGATGAACAGCCATGGGAATATTTCTCGTCTTGCTACATTCGATCTTAATTCTGATTTCCCCGTTCGTCCATAGCACTCGTGTCACATAAAGTGCTGGGGTCTTGGTGTTCATGACGAGGTTGACTGGCTCTCTGAGGAACCGGAAGAGATGGGTGGGTGGGATGTCCATCCTTAAGATTAATTGGCTTGATTCTATAATAATCTGTGGGTTTAGGTGTGGATTTCTTTCTTAGAGCGGAGGGAGTGGTGTGAGGCTTGCTTCTGTTCTAGTGCGGGGAGATAGCATTCAGGGGGAGAGAATCCACCTGAGAGTGACTGGGGTTGGGAGTTGACTGTTTGTTTCCTAACTTAGGTCCCGCAGCCGAGAAAGAGCTGTCAATTTCCATGAGTGATTCCTCTTCTTCGCAGTTATCCGCCAGGGCCCAGAATTTTCCCCCAATGGCCTGGTCCATCCCAGGGGAAACGACCTCAGGGCTTATCTGGTCCATAGCGTCCACAGTGTTGGTAGAGGTCTTTGGTTGGTCTTGGCCCAACTCCTTCACGGGGGGGTCGTCTGCTGGTTCCCAATGGATTGGGGATTTAAAATATCATTAGCTGACTGTCTTTTCGTGGATGATCTTTTCCCATACATGACATTGGACGGCCTGGTCTCAGCCTTTTGGGGAACTTTTTCACTGTTGACACGATTGGTAGGGCCCTGATGGGGTTGAGTCTTTCCTAGTATAGGTCTTCTGCCTTTTCTTTTGGCTAAAAGCCAAGGCCCATACTCTGACTCCTCCAGCTCAACAACCTTAGGGATAGATCCAGATAGGTTAGGGGGTGTATCTTGATTTGTTCCTGTCATTGGATTTGCTTGCAGGTTTCCGTTGGGTGAGCCAACGGTGGTCTTCATCTTCTCCGGGACGGATTCCGGTGATCCACGGCAAAGTTCTCGTCGGTGACTAATCCTGCCACACGAAAAACATATATTAGAGATGTATTCATATTCAACCTTGTATTTTCTATTACCCAGCATGTAAGCCGGGATGAGGGGCTTTGCAAGATCCATTTTAATGCAGACCCTAGCATACTTTCCCCTGGACGATGTAGCGGTGTTGAAATCAATTTTGATTGGTCTTCCAAATTTCTTAGCAATCTTGAATAACACTCTTTCTTCATAGTACTCAATGGGGAGTTCAGGGAGCCTTATCCATATGGCTGTTTTGACTTCATGTGCTTCCGAAGGCTTGAAATTGGGTTCCCACTTCCTAATAGTGAGATAGTGGTTCAAAATGATCCAAGGTCCCCCACTCGCAACTAGATGGTAGTCTTCTAGGAAGTTGAATTTGATCAGAAAGAAGCCATTATCCAGGTCCACCAATTCAAAATCCCCCTGGAGACTCCATAGATTTCTAAGGCGGGTGGAGAGGGCGCAAAATCCAATATTTCCCCATCAATCTAATAATGAGGCTGGTTTTCCATTGTTTCCTGATCTTTTTGATCAGGTTAGGAGACATCATGATTCTAGGGAGTAAAGGGTTTTCATCCTTGGGATCGTCCTCCATAGTTTCCATGTTAGCAAATTCATTTTCGCTATCTTCATCCTTTTCTTCATCTGAAGTTTCTTCCTCCATGTTATCATCAAAGTAGACTGCCGTATTAGGTTGCTTTGCCACCGCATCTCTGTAAGATTTGCCGAAGTTGCTAGTGTTTTCTGGTGGAGGGAATCCTGTATTACCCAATTCCTGCATGCACTCTGTCTCAAGGATTTCAATGTGGTCATTTTTCGGTTTCTTGGAGCTACGACCCCGGGATTCTTCTTCCTCCCCAGTTGTACCGGAGTGACTGTAAGGAGGAGAAGGGGGTTGATTGCCGTGGAGGGCATCGTGAGAAATGGGGGGCTGATCGCTTTGCAAGGGGGGAGTCGAGTTCATCCTTTTACTTGGTTGTCGTAAACAACTAGGTTGGGTTTCTGTGCTGTAGTTTGGATTATAGATAATTTTTTCCTGCCAGCTTGCTTGTAGGAAGATATAGTTACAATTCTTTGTGTGCTGGCAATCAATAGTCACTGAATATAGTTAGTAAAAAATATGCTAACAATCAGTGATAATTCTTAACGGCACTTTTTAGTATCATTAAATGAAAGTTGTTGAAAATACTTAACGATAAAAAATGATCGATGTACGAAGAATTGTACATATCTTTTTACGGCTATATAGCAGCCAAAACTTTTATATATATAAAAAAGGGCATCAGATGAACGATGACTCAAAACACCTTGCTCGTGGTTGTACCTTTGGCGTAGTGAAAAAAAAAAAGGCATAAAATTCACAAGACTAATTGGATAACAAGTTAGATTGTTGTGACCATCCGAAATTTTGATGCCATGGTTTAAGAATTTTTTGTACTTTGTTGATGTTCTTCTCTTCCTCCTGTGACCTCCCTTGAAAATTCCTAAAGTCAACCTTTTTCTCTCGTGTGTTGGGTGGGAACCGTGAAAGCTAGATATGAGTCAGTGTGGGCCTTGCTAAAGGATTACAGAGTATAAAATTCTATCGACATAAATAGATAAATTTGGAATATTTAAAAGAGAAATACATCCTTACTTATGAAATACGCATGAGCACAAAAAAGATATTTTAAAAGTGCACTTCTTGTCTCGTGTTGCAAAGAAATTGTGAATGGAAGCCTTGTAAAACGATTCTAAGATTCTCGAAAAGTTAAAAAATTCGAAACATTTAAAAGACAAAACTCTCTTACTTTTTACATACATTTCAGAAAGGGTGAATTATATAAAGAGAAACAAAAATTTTAGTCATTTAGTCCTTACATGCTTTTAAGTCGACTTCTTTTCTCTTGTTGCGATGGAATCTTGAACAAGTAAACTTGAGTTGGTATGACCACCATAATAGATTCAAAATTCTGAAATTTTTCTGTAATAGATAAATTTGGAACATCCAAAAGACAGAAAAACCCTACTTTAAAAAACTCTTAGACAGAACAAACATATTGTAAGGAAAACAAGATGTGGTCATTTAACCTTGTACTTACTTTATAGATAGTAGGGTATAATTATATATGTAACACATGGTGTAGTCTGTATAGAAACGTACTTGAGCAATCATAGCACAAATTAAATTGTTTGAATTTAGAAGAAATTAAAGTATTGTGCCATTTTCAAACATCATCATAAGTTGTGGTACCATTTGACTACGTTGTTTTTGTTGTGTGAATAAAAGGAATGGGTGCGCCTGCAATTGACTACACATGTTGGTTGCAGCTCGTAAGCAGCCACATCCGAAGATTGGTGTGATGGAGCTAAATCACCGATTGCTCGAGGTTGCTTGAACATCCTTCCGAGTAAAGCTCCCTGATTCATTAGCTCCATTTCTGTATGGGTGTTGGTTGGAATGAAAGCATCGATCATATGTTAATCAGATTTTATAATGCATCGATGACAAGTACACCTGTTGCTTTTAGCTACATGCCTACAACTACTCTCCAATTTGGTTCCAACCTTTCAAGGTTTCAATACCTTATTTTATTTTTCTTAAACTTCAAGAACTTCATATGTAAAAAACTAAACATTCCACGTAGTACAAACCTCAATGATTACTTGTTAAAGACCCAAAAAAGAGGTCATGACAAACAAACATAGAGAAGATATTAACAGCTACAAGTACAAGCACTCAAGAAACATCCCGCTAGTCCAAGTGATATGAGAGATTCCTCGAGTAAAACCCCATTTCAACACCTTGTTCAGAAAAGTAAGCAACAACATATCTTTGGAGAGAGCTTTGCTCAAGGCCGAGATAGATCCCTCTATCTTTTCAGAAGGTGAACACCATAAAATTTTCTTTGAAGGTAAAAAATCACCACAATTTAGGGTTAGTTCCTTACAGTCCATGAGAGAGGCTCCCAGTCATCGCCTATATTGCTATGAAAAAACATACTCATAACGCGTACGTTGTAAGTGAGGTTGGATCTATCTCCAATCTTAAACAAATTTAATTTTACAGCAGAGCTGACTTGCTCTTGTACTTTGTATCTAACCACCATTTAAAGAGATCAGCAGTCATACCTTCGCTAAACCAATAATCTTCCGAGGCTATAAATTTGACTCTCGAAAATAAGCACAATTCTCATCACCCAAATGTCCCACAAATATTGTAAAAGAAATCAAGATGATCTTGAAAAGATGGGACTGCATTGTTTTCAAGTTTAAGGACTAAAGTGGATCCAAACCCGATGATTTAAGATATAGAGTAATCCAATAGCATATAACTAACCCTTTCGTCATGGCTAGGATAGGCCACGCAATCCGCATTAGACCCTCATTTTCTACGAAGAAGCCCTTGTTCGGTAGGTAGAGACCTAAACATACTCGTCACAAGAAGGTAATTATTTTAAGAGGGATGGGTAGCTTTCACAGTGGCCTCCAGGTGCTTCAAATACTTCTTGTTCGTTTAAATTGCCGAGAAAGTGACAGGCATATTGAACCGAGTATAAGTTCTATGTTGTAACAGTTAATGTGCCTTTGAAAAAAGAAAAATAAGAGAAGAAGTGGATATTATATAATAATAATAATAATAATGCCTTAAACGGGGAATCTATCCATTTAAAGCATGACTCAATATTACAAGTGTCATATGTCATACGTAATTGTTGTTATACCCATATATCAATGATATTTTATTAAGTGCTATCTGTGATACAACTTATATTCCATCTCAATTTCTTACTTGCACATCAAAGTGATAGGCAGATTGAACCGGGTATAATGCATTGTACTAGGCAGTTTTTGTCATACTTCCAGAACATCTTGTTCTTTTCTTGTTTCTCTTTTTCTTTTTATTTACCATTACAATGAAATGCCTATTTTAAGGAATCTCCTTAATCTATTCCTTTATCATGTCAATTTTTAATTCACTTATTTTATTTGTTACTAGGTCAACTATAACGCCTATATACAAATCCATTATTTATTTTTTGTACGCAAACATACAAACAATTTTTTATTAGGTATCAGAGCTGGTCTATTTTTTTGGTAAAACCTGAGAATTGCATAGATACAAATAGCTATTCTAACTTAGTACCGGAAATTTAATCATCATGACAGGCCATGGCTTTGCAAATTATATATAGATACAAAAGAGTAGTAACCATCATACAGTTTAAGGCAGTCCTGGAGTCACAAAAGATGGTTGCTGGTGGGCAGTACAACAATCACATTGCAACAAAATGTCACGTAACTAGTCTTGATGTATCGTCAATCCTGGTTTGACAAGCAAAATTTACAAGTGATCTGCCTCTTATAAGTGTAGCGATTTGCCCTGGTGCATACTAAGGGAATGGAAATCTGTACATGTGTAGCAAAAGTCATGTCCATGTATAATAGGTCCCACCATGTCAAAGATGTCCTGAGTGTCCGACATTTGGGAGAGCAAAAAAAAGAACGATTGGTAGAAATATTCATATGCTATAGATTTTCTGTAAGGCCCATTTGGACGCAAATACTAGTCCTTTTGCTAGAGTTGAAAAGAGGTCAAAGGCTGAACTAGAGAACACCGCAGACCCACATCTAAAATTATGGCAATCAAGATTTGTTAGTCCTATTCCTGATCGTAAGGTAATCATGTTAAAGGAGATGGCAAGGAAAACGTTGAAGATAGAGACATCAATAGGCCGGGCTTCGGCCGGCTCAGCCTGGGCCCAGTGGGTCAGAGGGCCAAACCGGTCTTCGGGCCTTGCAAACCGGGCCCGGCCCAATGTGAGGATATCCTGGCCCTGTCCAAGCCCAAGCCCAAGCCCAAGGCTTAGGTCCTAACTTTAGAATCGGGCTTGGGCCAGGCCCGGGTTCTGAATAAAAAAAAAATTTAAAATTCTTTTTATCCATGTTTTATGTTTTGAAAAAATTAAATTTAAGATAAATTTGTTC
>JAVXUP010004754.1:0-7500 GCA_033070095.1 Escallonia herrerae
GGAGCTGATCCGTTGATAGCGCTAGCAAAATGGGAGATCTTGCTAGCGCGATCTGACCGTCCATCCCGAAGGGATGGACGGCCCAGATCGCGTATTTTTGCGGCGCTGTCAGCAGTCCGCTACACAGTGTAGCGGACCATCCTTTTTACCGTTTTGCCCCTGCACCCCCTCCGCTACACTGTCTAGCGGAGCACATAATTGGGCCCACGTTGACAGCCAAAATGTCGTCCGCTAGACAGTGTAGCGGACGACTGACTCAGTCAACACGACTGTTACTTTGTCATTATCTTACCGTCCGCTAGACAGTGTAGCGGACCGTTTTTCCCTTTCTTTACTCCAAAACCCTTATTCATTCCTTCTAAACTGCTATTCATTCCTTCTTCTCACAATTCTTCTAGCGGTGTTGGCAAGTAGATCGGCACAATTTCTTCTCAAGAAATCCTTTATTCGACGAATCAATCACGTAACTTCACAAACCAATCCTTTATTTGTTCATAATCTAGAGTTGTTATCGCGGCTTATGCATGATTTTAAATGTGTGCGAAACGCTGCATTGTGCTAGCGTTTGTCAATGTATCTATACATATATATAGATTATATATGTGTATTGCGTATTATTTGTTCATGTGATTTCACTTGTAAAATCCCATTCCCGTGTCTGTTTGTATCTATGTACATTGCATATACACAGCATGTGAACTTATGTGAGTATTATCTGATCACATGCTAGCGTTGACTGTGCTAGCGTTGTATGTTTGAGAATGTTTACGCTTCCAACCTTGCCGTTTTGCATAATTTCAGTTGCGAAAAATGGATTTCAACCCTGGACCAGAAGATCCGTCCGTATTATACGACCAAGCAAACCATATCAGTACGCTCATATGGGATGGTGGAGTAAGATAGTTATTTTATCAACTTTGTTATTCTTGGGAACGTTGTATATCGTTTAATTTGCTTTAATTGTATTTATTAATTCGTAGGAAAGAGCACTTCTCAACACGGTAGAAGTATCCGATAATTTTAAAGAATGGAAATTGAACAGAACCCAGAAAAGATTACTGCGTGGGATTGGGTTTGGGATTTTCACGCGTGGGCAGATCTTTCAACAACTTGACCGGCACTTAATAGGTGCCCTTGTTGAAAGGTGGAGAAGTGAAACGAATACGTTTCACTTCCCTCTCGGAGAGCTGACAATTACCCTAGAAGATGTAGGGTTCATCTTAGGGTTACCGGTGACGGGGCGGCCGGTAATAGCTCCTCCGTCGGAAGCAACGAATAAGAGGACCGCTAGGGACTTCTTTACTTCGATACCCCAGGATCAATTTAGCACTGGGGGTATCAAGTTGAAATGGTTGGTAGATACCTACAAGGTTCTGCCGGATAACTACACGGATCAGATGCTTGTGCTGTACACACAAGCTTTCCTCTTGTGGGTGATGGGGGCAATTCTGTTCCCAACAACGTCGAAGAATACCGTCAGCGTCAAATATTTACCGTTGTTGGGTAACCTGCTGGAGGTTGGGGATTATGCCTGGGGAGCCGCAACTCTTGCGTACCTCTACCGAGCATTGCACAAGGCAACGAGGCCCGACTCCAAAGCGATATGTGCATGTCTCTCGCTATTGCAGGTATATCATACAATTCTTGATTACTCGCTCGTTTCTTTTTTTTTGGGTTGAATTGACAATAAAATTTGACGATACTTTATTTAATTTGTCTTTGCTCTCAGGTGTGGTCTTATGAACACCTTGCTACCGGCGCACCCACGCGTAGGGACGGAACCGATAATGTGTGGCCTCGGTTGTGCGCCTGGGAGTACAGTCGGAAGGACAGCCACTACCAGAGGAGAGACGATCCCCATCACAACATTACGTACTATCGGGGGGAGCTCGACTCGTTATCTCCTGGCCAGATGCGATGGGCACCGTACAAACATTTGGCGCGACGGGTGGGAGAGTCGTTCGTCTTCACGCTCTCTGGGTTACAACGCACACCCCTGATCCACTTCGAGGTCGCAGAGTGGCAGCTGCCAGATCGCGCCATGCGCCATTTTGAGTGCCTGCAGGGGTTGCCAGCAGGCGCGCCGGATATGAGGCTTAACAGGAACCCACCGGGTGTCCCTCGGTTTGGCAAGGCAAATGCGCACGACTTGTGCGCACGAGAACTTGAGGTTTGGGATTCCTGGCAGGACACGCTGGCGGCCATTGTGTCGGAGCCTGACCCCGTGATCAGTATTGAACAGTACAATGGGTGGTACTACCGCATCACCCGGAGGAGAGTAGCTCCAGTAAGGTTTGAACGCGGGGAGAAGTACCACCCTAGGGGTCAGATCGATGAGCACATGGCATACAATCTGGTAAGTTGGCCAATAAGTGCTTTAATTGAACTTGATGATTCTAACTGTGTATGAGGTTTCTTATTTATTATCTCTCTGGATGTAGGTTAATGCCTCATTCGCCTTCTTCCAGAAGTTGCGCGAGCGGAAGGATTTGGTGGATGCAATGGGCGAGGAGCTTCGCCAACAGGCTGATGCGTTGGCGTATGGCTGCGGGAATTTTTTACACCAAGCATCGGGCCAGCCTTCCGGCGTCAGCCCGGGAATGGGTTATCCGGGGTGGCAGCCCCCATATGTGAGCGAGGGATACACCGATCCCTCGGGACAGACTTCGGGAGTGAGCCAGGGATATGGTGGTCCATCTGTGCCGGGAATGGGTGGTGATTGGGGACAGCCAAGCACCATGGGCCAGGCTCAAGCGCCGTGGGAAGACTACAGTGTGCCCTCCTTCTCTTTGCTATTGGACTCGGAACCCCAACCCTTCTCTCAGAGTCAAGTCACGCAAGACTGGGGTTTCGGACACATCAGTCTGTCGGAGACACTGCCTATTGTCCCATGGGCAGGACCATCTACTGCCGAAGGAGGGCAATATCCCCCGGTCGACCCCCCGGAAGGAGTGCAATATCCCCCCGTCGACCCCCGAGGGCAATATCGCAAAGGGCATCCAGTGAAGCCCCTAAAGCCGCATAAATGCCAAATAATCACAGAGCGTTATTTTAGCGGCTTCCCCCGGGACAAAGCGTTGTATAGTGTGAATCATCCGGAGGGCATGGATTACACTTGCGAGTGGGGAGAAATGGCCTCCCTGGCTCCGGGAGTTGGTTAGACAACGGTGTCATCTCCACATACGTGGAGATTCTGAAGGAAAGGGGTCGGGAGCGGCTGAACGAGTACCCGGCCGTTTTTTTGGTTGATGCCTTTTTTCATAGCCTCCTAGTGTCTGAATGGCATGAGTGGGTCGAGCAAAGGCGGAAGAAAAAGTTGGGCCAGTGGAGACCGTCCGCTAACCTACGAGCGTATCTTGCTAGGGATAGTCCAGTGAGCGCAAGTGTTGCCGACGTGTTTCTAATCCCATTTTTAGGGGAAAGCCACTGGTACTTGGTTTGCTACGAACCGGTGGAGAAAGTCGTATCGGTGATCGACAGTCTCCACGACGATACCGCCTTTATGCCTGTGCTGCAGATGTACAAAGCCCAGTTGGATTCAATGGTAATATTACGATTGTTGTTTAACAGTTATTGTAACTTGGCATAAATGTTATAACTCGTGTCTTACGCCGTTTTATGTTTCTTGCAGAATATATTTTGTGCAATGGTCAATGGTGTTCGTGGTAACCCTGTACCGGCGCGGCCAAAGCTCGATTGGCGACTGAAGAAGAGGAGGCCCAAGCAACGTAACACTTCGGACTGCGGCGTTTTCCTTTGCATGTACATGGATTACATTTGCCGGTCCGAGAGCCTCAAGGCGGCGGTGTGGAGCCAAGCAGAAGTAGACACCTTTAGATATAGAATGGCTTGGCAAATTATGAAAGGCCGGCCTAGAGCGGTTACGTGTATTGTAAATCCGGCAAATGCCGAGAATCCCTCCCAACATGATTCCCCCCGTTGACATTGTACCATTACACTTTATTTTTTTTTAATAAACTATGAATATTTAGAAAGCTCTCATTGATTTGTGTTGAAGATTATTGATTGATTGTTTTGTCTGATTTCCGTTGAAGATGATTTGAGTTTGGTTGATTGAAAAGCAAAATCTGTCCGTTAGACAATGTCGCGGACAGTGGGGGAAGTGAATTTTCAAAGTGTGGGGGAAGTGAATTTTCTAAGTGTTATAAGGCATTCTGCTGGCATCCGCTAGACAATATCGCGGACGGTGGGGTGGGGAAAATGACTCTATATAAATTGCTAGAACAATATCGCGGACGGTGGGGGTGGGAAAAAAGTGTTGGCCATTCCCTTAGACAATATCGCGGACGGTGGGGTGGGAAAAAGGCATTCTGCTGGCCCGTCCGCTAGACAATATCGCGGACGGTGGGGGTGGGGAAAAAGGCATTCTGCTGGCCCGTCCGCTAGACAATATCGCGGACGGTGGGGGTGGGGAAAAAGGTATTCTGCTGGCCCGTCCGCTAGACAATATCGCGGACGGTGGGGGTGGGGAAAAATGCATTCTGCTGGCCCGTCCGCTAGACAATATCGCGGACGGTGGGGGTGGGGAAAAATGCATTCTGCTGGCCCGTCCGCTAGACAATGTCGCGGACGGTGGGGTGGGGGAAAAAATCGCATTACATGCTGGGTGAAGCTAGACACAATGTAGCGTTATGCAGTTTTAATAAATTGGCGTCCGAAGACAATGTATCTCAAACGGCACAATTAAGCGAGAAAAAATTTGGAAACATAATGAACATGTATACAATAAATTTGGTTATTATTAATAAATTAGGGTTCACATTGGGGGAAATAAATTTTTTCACAAGCGCTCCGATCAAATATTACAACTTGAAAATCCCACCACCCAAGGTGTTCAAACACTACAAAGTCCCCGAGTTCGAGGCCATGCTGGCGCACGAAGACGTTCCAACCCTCTGCGAATTGCTTTTTTTGGGGTCGGCCGGGCTTCAGCTTGATTTCAACCTGCCAGGCCCCCTTGCGGCTATATAATCTTGAACTGTCATGAATTGTTGTAAATTGATTGGTAAAGGCTTCCGGTATGTCCTAACAAACACAATACAAAAAATAGGTTAGTTTTTAACCAAAAGATCAAACTTTTAACACACGAAAATACAGAGAAAGAGGGATGGGCTACAAGTTCATTCTCAAATCCCGGCATCATGACTTTGAAAAAGTGTTTGCCTGCTAGGTGCAAGTTGCCAATAAAATCGTAGGTGGTCTCCGATCCAGAAGCCATCGAGGTCGGCGATGAGGGGAGGACGGTGGTGTCGCCGGAGATGTGGGTCGCCGTAGATGGGGTAGCGGCTTGGGTTAGATGTTCGAGAGAGAGATAGAGAATATAGCGGACTGATAAAAGCTGTTGCCCGTTTTGATTAATATATACAATAGGATAGAGGTCCGCTACATTGTATAGCGGACATAAATGAAAACCAAAAGTTTTTCTGCGATGACGTCCGCTACATTGTATAGCGGACATAAATGAAGACCAAAAGTTTTTCTGCGATGACGTCCGCTACATTGTATAGCGGACATAAATGATAACCAAAAATTTAGGACTATGCATATCCGTCCGCTACATCAGAAATCGCTACATCAGAAAAAATAATTCCGGTATTCGGTTGAAAAATTATTAGAAAAAATTATTACAAATGTCAAACTTATATAAAAATTATTACAAATGTCAAACTTATACAAAAAATTAAAGGTCCACTGCAGCTTGTCCGTCCTCATCTTCGGCGTCATCTTCTGCCCCATCTTGCAAACCCCCGGGACTTATCCCCAGTGCCTTGTAATGGTTCCGCTTGTCGTGGTCGGTCATTTTGTTGCACAATGCACACCTTCGCAGCTTTTTAGGTTGAGTTGCCGTTTCAATTGAGCTTTTCATCCGCGTAGATCTCTTGCGGCCTTTCGTTTGCGATATAATTGGATCCAACGGCCGGATATCATTGTCGCCTTCCTCCCCCGGCTCGTCATCTTCGGATTCCGTCGTAGGCTCGGTGTCAACCGCATTGGTGACTGAAGCTGCTTCCAACTGGTCGACGATGGGCTCTTGCTGCTGAGCTACATCGAGGAGATGTTTATAACCGACCATTGTAGCAGCAGCCTTTACGGACAAACGGGTGAACATCGTCACCAGATGATTATACCGCAACGTCTCTGATTCTTCAAAGTCAGTATACGGGTGCTCCGGAAAGGAAATGGTACCGTGCAACCTGTTTGCACCTTTCGTCCACCGTGGCAAGACGTATTTATCGGGGATTGTCCTGATATTCTTCTGGGTGAAAAACCGCAGAATGTGTCTACACAGGATGCCATGGAACTCAAACTTCTTGCAAACACACGTCACCGAGTCCGTCAATGTGTCGTGGCTCACCGTATAAATTCTGCGCAGCTTCTCAGGGACGAGGTCATTCACGAGCGAATAAACCTTGTACTCACGCGTAGACATTTCTGCCACCTTGTTTATACTGTATCGTCCCGATTTTCGCAGCTCTACTTGGTATAGCAAGAAGATCTCCTTCGTATAGACTTTGGCACCGTTCAGCTCCAGCGGGGTCTCTAGCAACCTTCTCCTTTGTTTGTACGTTGTTGCAAAGTCGGCAGCCCTTTCTTTTACGAACAACGAAGCTACCGCTTTTTGTGCGGATGCAACGAAAGTCTTCAAATTGGTAGCTGTACCCACATAACTATCGAACGTGGCATTCATAGATTCACTCCTGCCCGTCGTTTTCATGCCCGCTGAAAAATACCTCCTCATGTAAACGCCAATCCATTGCTCTTTGCGCTCGTACAAGTGCCGGAGCCACTCGTTGTCTTGCAATGAGTAATCCCGAACAAGCTTTTCCCACCTCTCCTCGAATTCTTCAATCGTTAAGGACTTGGTAATGCACTTGTCAAAATCCTGTTTAAAGTCTGGATACTTTGCGTACACGTGATGCAGACGTTCAGGGTATTTGTTGCTTATGTGCCAAGTGCACAAGTTGTGCCGGGTGTCTGGGAAGACGGTCGCAATAGCCTTCTTCATTGCCAAATCTTGATCGGTGATGATCACTTTGGGTGCTTTGAAGTTCATTGCTTCCAGCCACGTCCTAAACAACCATACAAAAGAACCCTCGCTCTCGTCCCTTAACAAGGCGAACCCGAACAGGATGGAGTGATAGTGATGATTGACGCCGGTGAAAGGAGCGAACGGCATCGAGTACTTGTTGGTACGGTATGTGGTGTCGAAAGTCACGACATCCCCAAAATGCTTATAAGCTAGTCTCGAACGACCGTCGACCCAAAAAATTGTACTAACTCGATGCTCTTCGTCAAGTTTATAGTCGAAGGTAAACTGCGGGTCCTCCATCTGCATCCGTTTCAATAGGCTCATTGTCGATTGCACATCATTGAGGTCATACGCGGCTCGTCTATGGGTTCGGACCGCGTTACGAACGTCTGTCGTGTTAAAGTTTAAATTTTGAATTCCCCCAGCCTGTTCAGCAAGAACATTAACAA
>JAVXUP010004754.1:12500-26507 GCA_033070095.1 Escallonia herrerae
CAGGAATTGAAAGGGAAAAATCTCATTAACTTAACATGTCATAGAGCAGATAATATAGGATGAAAGATCAACAAAACAATTCACTCTATTATAGCGAAATTCATCGTAGACTTCAAACAGACGGTTGCAAAGAAGGCTGGGGAGCAGTCTTATATTGCAAACCAAATAAATATAGCAGTAAAAAAGAAGAAAGATTATGCAGATACGCAAGCGGTAAATATAAAGAAAGTAACCTATATTTTTGTTTACTTTCTCTTAGTTCTTGCCTAATTTCTTCAAGTTGTTTTTGTATATAGTCTAAATTATTATGTTTGGGTTTATCTAAGTTAGATTGTAACATGTTTTTAATATAATCTAAATTTTCTCTTATTATTTTAAGACTATGTTGATCTGTTTGTATATTGAGATATTCTATGTTTTTAGACATTTTAATAGGGTGAATATAAATTTCTTCTAGTTTGTCTATTATTTTCTTGTTGCTGTATCATAAGTGTTTGCAGATTACTTAAACGTAATTGACTCATATAATTATCATAAGATTCATCATCTAACTGTGTTCTAATATGTCTTAAGAGTCCTTCTAAATATGCATTTACTTGTAGAAAATCATTTTCTAAGGTTATAAACAAATGTCCATAAGTTTGTAAGGGTCTAGGAACAGATCTTAGTCTTCCTAGTTGCATTAATAATTTTAATCTATTATTAACGTAGTGAATGCGATTTAAAGCAGTATTATGTGGCCCGAAGACATTAAGTGGACCGCATTCACTACACCCGAAGGCCTCTACGAATGGCTAGTAATGCCTTTTGGCCTCAAGACAGCCCCAAGTATCTTCCAACGAAAAATGGATGATATTTTTAGACCTTACAATGAATTTATCTTAGTATATATTGATGATATTTTAATATGTAGTAAAAATGATACCGAACACATTGCGCACCTAGATTTAGCATTTAAATTATTTGAAAAACATGGCTTGATTCTTAGTAAGAAAAAAGTCGAATTATTTAAAACAAATGTTAAATTTTTAGGAATGGAAATAGGGAATGGTAGAATTAAATTACAAGAACATATAGCCAAAAAGATTCTACAATTTCCAGACAAACTTGAAGGATTTTATTATTACAAAGATAATTGTTTTTATCTACAAAATACTCCTCCAAGCCAATCGAATTCATTCTTACAGACTTGAATGAAATCGTTTGTAGCTTCAATACGATTTTGTTTAAAAATTTCTAACTCTTCATCTCCATCTGTCTCAAATTCATATAAAAATTGAAGATGAGCTTCGAGTCTCTGAATTCTCCTAAATGTCTGACGAAGATAGAGTCTGACTTGAAAAGGAGTCATCCTGTAAAACAAAATATTATTGTAATAATTTGCGAGATAATAAATCTGCTAAAGTGTTGTCTTTTCCTTTTATGTGTTGCCACTCTATTTTGTCTAAACGGTAATTGCTAAGGGTTGCTAAAAACTTTACCCATCTATTTGTATATCTAGCATCTTTGTTTTTATTATACCTTACTATTGCTTCACCTTTCAAAAATCTTCAGTGTATATATATATATATACCTATATGTATGTATATATATATATACCTATATGTATGTATATATATATACCTATATGTATGTATATATATATATATACCTATATATGTATGTATATATATATATATACCTATATATGTATGTATATATATATACCTATATATGTATATATATATATATATACCTATATATGTATATATATAGATATATATACCTATATATGTATATATATATATATACCTATATATGTATATATATATATATATATATATATATATATATACCTATATATGTATCCTATATATATATATATATAGATATATATATATATATATAGATATATATATACCTATATATATATATACACCTATATCTATATATATATATATATATATATATATTATAAAACTGAGTTAGACAATAAAATTGATAAAGCATTGGAAGAAATAGAAACTATAAGACAAAAAGATTATAATCTTTTAGAAGATGTTAATCTAAAAGAAGAAGAAGAATTTTTAAAAAATATATATCTAGAAGAAATAAGTATAGAAGAAGAATTTTTAAACAATTATGAATTATATTCTATTACAGAAGGAACCATAGAGGACTATTTAAACAACAAAATAAATTCATATATAGACGCAAATTCTATCACAATAGAAGATGTTGAAGAATTAGAAGAAACAAATGATGCAGAATCTGTTACAACTCAAATTTCTTTAAGAAATACCAAATTTAACCTAATGAATGAAACTCCATACATTCTTATGGACGAAAGTGGTGGTTCAGGAACCACACATAATCAAAATAATGATGGTAGTAGATTCTATACAACTCAACCTACAAATAGACCACAATATGCATATGGCAATCTACCAAGACAAAGTGCAACAATAGAAAATACAAAATATGAAAGACCAAATTATAGACCCAAAGGTAAAAAACATCCTTTAGAACAAAATTTTAAAATACAAAAGGCAGCAGAACCTTTTATTTTAAATATAACTGCAGTCGATCCACAACAAAGAACTAATTATATACAAGTATGGAAAGATGCAGTAGTAGCAAATTTCATTACTAAACAGTCAGATAATTTAGAAACAGGAGAAGAAATGATAAGATACATGACACAATTCTTAGGACCAATAGCTAAAGCTGGCTTAGGTGTTTTTCCGGCCAACCTTCCCCCATTTTGGTATCAGAGCCATAAATCCTTGGGTTTTGGTTTTGATGAGAATTTTCCTAAGTAAAGGAGATGACTGAGTAACCCAGAGCAAGTAGCCCCGGTCAAATTGCTAAAATGAGTAATCTTAGAGAAAGCATGCATATAACTAGAATGGAAGACAATTATGAAGAATTTCGTAGATTTTTTGCTGTTATTCAACTCATTGACGATACAAATTCTAATATTAGGTTTCATATTTCTGAACGTACTTTACCTTTAAAATACAATCCTTTGATGTCTTATGTTCGTAGCCTATTAAATTTAGATGTTATGATTGCAAGTTTAAATTCTTATTTAAAGTTTTTAGTAGCTTTTTATATATGCTTTAAAGACATGGATAACAATAGTTATTATCACAATGAGTACGTTAGAAATAGAACTAATAGACCAAATATAGATCTCTTTAGGCAAATGTCTGAAAGACATGAAGCTAATGCTTTAGAAAATATAACAGACCATATACATAATTTACAAATAAATAGAGAAGTAAACTCTAGTGAAGATATTTTAGGTAGCACGGATACAGACAGTGTAAATTTACCTAGTTAATATGGAAAGAAGTAGAAATTTAAATTTCGAACCTCCTCAAGATCCTTTTAGTTTCGAAGACATGATAAATGATTATAATCTAGATCAACAGATGAGAATAGACATCTTAGATAATTTTAACAAATTCTTTAATACCTTAGAAACAATAGATTTTACAAATGATAGAATAAAACATTATATAGATACCGATTGTATCACCCTTTTATACAATCCTTTATCTTTTTACATTAGATATTTTCTAAATTTAGATTCATTATTAGAAGACTTTGATATATTTTTCCAACACCTTATAGGTTTTTATATACAATTGAAAGATCAACAAAACAATTCACTCTATTATAGCGAAATTCATCGTAGACTTAGACAAATAGATGAAGAATCACGCTTAGAAAGTTTAGGCGTACCTGTAGATGTAATTAATAATATGAATGCCTTAAATATAAACAATGAGGTTGAAGATACAAACGAAGATAATAATACAGATTATAACGCAAGTGATAATGATTACCCATGGGATGAAGAAGCCATGACCAATCTCGACAACGCCTTTGAAACATAAAATGAGTAGTAACAATAGACCAGTAGATCCTTCATTTTATAGTGATTATACTGAAGATACTATGACATATAATTCTACACCTGAAGAAAATACAATTCAATTCAATCGTTTTTATACTGCTTTAAATCGCATTCACTACGTTAATAATAGATTAAAATTATTAATGCAACTAGGAAGACTAAGATCTGTTCCTAGACCCTTACAAACTTATGGACATTTGTTTATAACCTTAGAAAATGATTTTCTACAAGTAAATGCATATTTAGAAGGACTCTTAAGACATATTAGAACACAGTTAGATGATGAATCTTATGATAATTATATGAGTCAATTACGTTTAAGTAATCTGCAAACACTTATGATACAGCAACAAGAAAATAATAGACAAACTAGAAGAAATTTATATTCACCCTATTAAAATGTCTAAAAACATAGAATATCTCAATATACAAACAGATCAACATAGTCTTAAAATAATAAGAGAAAATTTAGATTATATTAAAAACATGTTACAATCTAACTTAGATAAACCCAAACATAATAATTTAGACTATATACAAAAACAACTTGAAGAAATTAGGCAAGAACTAAGAGAAAGTAAACAAAAAATACAGAATATGGAAAAACAAAATGTTAGAATAGAAAATAATTTAAGAAAATATTTTAACATACAGGGAATAGAATATAAATGAGTAGCTCTAAAGAATACGAAGCAAATTTAGATTATAAGCAAGCCTTCCTCGAAAGTAATAATTATATAACTCCATCAGAAGGCTTATCAAGAAACAGTTTAGGAACTCCAAATGAAATAGTATCTAGAAAACAAAATAACATTATTATCCTTTTATTAATAAATTGCTTAGAAAAATTAGACAAATTAGAACACATCATGACACAGAAAAAAGATAAAGAAATAGTTACGACGGATATTGAAGAATTATGCTCTAAATTAAATAATATTAAAATAGACAAAAGAAAAAATTCTAAAACAAAAGAGGCATTAAAATTTTTAGTCTATGATAAGAAACAATAGTAATATTTTAGGAAGAGGTAATGCAGAAGATAGAAATAGAACAGAAGTACTCGCAACAGAAACTAGAAGAAGAAATGAAAATACAATAGGTAATAGAGTTCTAAGACTATTTAGAAATCCTCCTGCACCCATAGCTTCCTTAGAACAAGTCATAGACATAGATAGACAAATTGAACAATTTAGACAAAATAGGCTAGACTTAATTTCTCCACAAATTTTATATCAAAATAATGCAAATTTAAGTCAAACAAGACTCTTTATGCACTATAGAGAAACTCAAAATAGATGCATAGGAGAAGATACAGTAAGTATAAATTTAATACATCCAGACTCTGAGCAAGATTTGATCAGAGGAAATTTAAATTTAACACACATAGGATTAATAGTTATTGGTATTAAAGGATTAACAAGAAGAGATACAGGTGCTAAAGTATTTTTAGCTATAGTAGATGAGAGATTTACGAGTGAGCAAGCAATTCTAGGAGCAATAGAAGTTGATATGAACAACAATGGTGGCATATTCTATTGTGCACCAGACTTTTGCTTAAATACAAGAGATTTTGCTAGAAACATTAAAATTAAAATAATGACAAAAGGATATGAAGATTTTCAGCAAGGTAAAAATCTTCTAATCTGTACTACCTTTATAGGTAAACTCACACAGAATAGTCAAGTAGGATATCAATTAAGTATAGAAGATACAGCTAAGTTTATCATCAATAGAGGAATTAGACTTTTACCTCCTTACAAAGTAAATTCTTTAGAAAATTCAGGCCAAGAATGGCAAGTAGACAAAATATTAGGAACTAATTCATCTACAAGTATAGTACCTACAGACAGTTTTTGGTATCGTAATACGTCAGGCAGAATGTCTGTTAGATTCACAAATTACGTTGAAGCAATTAATAACCCAGACACTCAAGAAACCGAAACAGATGAATAATTTAGACGTCTTTAAAACAACAGATTTTAAAATATTAAATCAAAAAATAGGAACTACATTTATAGGAAGAGGAATTAGTATGCAACAATTACAAGAATTTATACAACTCGTAGAACGAGAAGAAAGTTTAGATATCTTCAATCAACCTGAAGAAATTATAACAGATATAGACTCGGATATAATGAAAGACTTAAAAGACCTAGATCTAAGCCAAGCCTTTATCTCGCAACCCGTTCATATAGATATATGTGAACCGGAAATAAATTATAAAACTGAGTTAGACAATAAAATTGATAAAGCATTGGAAGAAATAGAAACTATAAGACAAAAAGATTATAATCTTTTAGAAGATGTTAATCTAAAAGAAGAAGAAGAATTTTTAAAAAATATATATCTAGAAGAAATAAGTATAGAAGAAGAATTTTTAAACAATTATGAATTATATTCTATTACAGAAGGAACCATAGAGGACTATTTAAACAACAAAATAAATTCATATATAGACGCAAATTCTATCACAATAGAAGATGTTGAAGAATTAGAAGAAACAAATGATGCAGAATCTGTTACAACTCAAATTTCTTTAAGAAATACCAAATTTAACCTAATGAATGAAACTCCATACATTCTTATGGACGAAAGTGGTGGTTCAGGAACCACACATAATCAAAATAATGATGGTAGTAGATTCTATACAACTCAACCTACAAATAGACCACAATATGCATATGGCAATCTACCAAGACAAAGTGCAACAATAGAAAATACAAAATATGAAAGACCAAATTATAGACCCAAAGGTAAAAAACATCCTTTAGAACAAAATTTTAAAATACAAAAGGCAGCAGAACCTTTTATTTTAAATATAACTGCAGTCGATCCACAACAAAGAACTAATTATATACAAGTATGGAAAGATGCAGTAGTAGCAAATTTCATTACTAAACAGTCAGATAATTTAGAAACAGGAGAAGAAATGATAAGATACATGACACAATTCTTAGGACCAATAGCTAAAGCTAATTTTGAAGAATGGCAGCAAGCCTATCCTAATGATTTAAAAGAAATGGCAGACTTAGGCCCCAATCCTTATAATTTTGTAAACACAATACAATTAATATTAACAGGAAGAAATCCCAATACTGGAGATGCTATTATACAAATAGAAGCGGCTAGAAAATTAGAACAAGTACATCTATATAACTGGCATAATATAAAACCTTTTATGCAAGAATACTATTATTTTGCCTCACAAAGTGGAAACATATACAACTCAAATGTTATAGACAAATTTCTATATAAATTACCAGGAGCTTTAGGACGAGAAATTAGTGAAACAATTAAAAAAGTTTACGAAAACCCGAATCAAAGACCAGCCTATTCCTTAGGAAGTGTCTTTGAACAAGTAATAGAAATTTTAGTTTCAAAATGTACTAATATACAAATTGCTAGACAACTTAAAAATGAAACAAGCTTTTGTAAAGAAATATATACACCTCAACACTATGGTCAAGAAGAATCTAGACCTAAATATACTAGAAAGCCTTTGAGGAGGCCAAAACAACCTAGAAAGACGTATTTCCTACGAAAAAGTAGAGCTAGAAAACCTTTTTTAAATCCAAGACATGTTAGAAAATATGACAATAGACGCATCTATAAAAATAAAATTACATGCTATTCATGCGGAGAACCTGATCATTTAAGTTCTAGTTGTCCTAGAAGACAAAATAATAATAATTTCAAATCTATGATAGTTAATAATACAAATGAAGATTTACTAGAAGTAGATGAAACGTTAAGTGATACTGAAAGTATTTATAGTATCAAATCTATAGAAGAATACGCAGAAGACATTTGTTCTTTAAGTAGCACTGATGAGGAAGAAGTGCTTCCCGTCGAAACTACTGATCAAATAGACATGTTTATAAACTCCTTAAAACAATCTAATATCTATAATTTTATGTTTAAACCCTCAGAACAAAACTTAAACACAGAAGACAATTGTCAACACCAATGGGAATTAGGAAAAGGTTTAGACACCAATACATGTTATATCTGTAAATGGTATCCCGCCATTAAAGTAAGATGCAAATGCAATTTATGCTATAAAGAAGCATGCACTAAATGCCTAAAACAAAAATACAATTTAGACATCAGCAAAACAAATACGTCTAAATCAACACAAGATAACACTTATTACGATAAGAATGTTAATAGACGATTAGAATATTTAGAACAAAAAATAATACAAATTGAAGATACCTTAGCTCATATTAAAGAAAATCTCATAGAAACTATAAATTTAGATGATCCTAATAAACAGCTAATGCAAGAATTTAATATTGACAAATTTTGTACACAAACAAGATTTAATAATCTAGTAACTATTAGACTACAGATTATACACCATAAAAAACGTGTAGAAACTAATGCAATTATTGACACTGGCTGTACAATTACAGTACTAGATCCTTCTATAATTAACAGTGATTATATAAAAATGCTAGACAAACCAGTAACTGGAGTTGGTTTTTCCAACACTCCAATTCAATACACTACATATATTACTAATGCAACTATCACCTTTTTAACCCCATGTAATACACAATCAAAACCATATTTACTTAAACATGCATTTTGTGCTCCTATTTTACATCAAGAGGGCAAAATTATCCTTGGGATAAATTTCTTATTAGCCAATAATAATACAATTACAATTTCAAAAGACTTTTTTCAAATTGCACAACAAACTACTCAAACACCTATTAATATTGACACACCCTCAGAGTACGCTCAGAAGCGTGGTGGGACTTACATAGAACTTAAAGGCAAAAATAAGACATGCGAAAATAAGATATGCGAAGAATGCAGCCAGGGTAAAACAAACTGTTGCATAAAAAACATGAAAAATTGTCGAATAGAAGAAATTACAGAAAACGAAGAAGAATATCTTCAAATAGATAACAACGACATTTATAACAAAGATAGAATAAATTACAACTTAATAAGCTATTTTTCAAATAAACATGATATTCTTAACGCTATAGAAAAGTTATCCTTTATAGGAGAAGACCCCATTAAAAGATGGGACCTAAACAAAATATACTGTAAGTTAGATATTATAAACCCAGACTATATTGTTAAGACTGCTAATATAGAAGCAAGTAGTTTAGACACTGAAGACTTTAAAATGCATATTAAAGAACTTATACAATTAGGAGTAATCAGATCTAGTAACAGTCCACACAGATCAGCAGCGTTTATAGTTAGAAACCATGCTGAGATAATTAGAAACAAGAGTAGGATGGTAATAAATTATAAAAGACTAAATGATAATATAAGAGACGATAGTTATAACATCCCTAATAAGACTTTTCTTTTAAGTAAAATACAAGGTAAAAGAATTTTTAGTAAATTCGACTGTAAATCTGGTTTTTATCAAATTAAAATGTGGCCCGAAGACATTAAGTGGACCGCATTCACTACACCCGAAGGCCTCTACGAATGGCTAGTAATGCCTTTTGGCCTCAAGACAGCCCCAAGTATCTTCCAACGAAAAATGGATGATATTTTTAGACCTTACAATGAATTTATCTTAGTATATATTGATGATATTTTAATATGTAGTAAAAATGATACCGAACACATTGCGCACCTAGATTTAGCATTTAAATTATTTGAAAAACATGGCTTGATTCTTAGTAAGAAAAAAGTCGAATTATTTAAAACAAATGTTAAATTCTTAGGAATGGAAATAGGGAATGGTAGAATTAAATTACAAGAACATATAGCCAAAAAGATTCTACAATTTCCAGACAAACTTGAAGGATTAAAACAAATACAAGCATTTTTAGGCTTACTAAATCAGGCTAGAATGTATTTCAAAGACCTGAGTAAACTAATAGGACCTTTATATAATAAGACTCGTAAAAATGGTCAAAGACATTTTAATACAGAAGATATTAACCTTATAAAAACTTTAAAAGACAAAGTAAAACAATTACCCGACTTATATTTACCATTAGAAACAGATTATTTAATAGTTCAAACAGACGGTTGCAAAGAAGGCTGGGGAGCAGTCTTATATTGCAAACCAAATAAATATAGCAGTAAAAAAGAAGAAAGATTATGCAGATACGCAAGCGGTAAATATAAAGAAAGTAACCAATATTTGACAAGTTTAGATTTTGAATTACTTGCTATTATTTATGCCTTAGAACATTTCAAGGCATTATTAATTTCAAAACATGAATTTAGTATTAGAACTGATTGTGAAGCAATAGTAAGGTATAATAAAAACAAAGATGCTAGATATACAAATAGATGGGTAAAGTTTTTAGCAACCCTTAGCAATTACCGTTTAGACAAAATAGAGTGGCAACACATAAAAGGAAAAGACAACACTTTAGCAGATTTATTATCTCGCAAATTATTACAATAATATTTTGTTTTACAGGATGACTCCTTTTCAAGTCAGACTCTATCTTCGTCAGACATTTAGGAGAATTCAGAGACTCGAAGCTCATCTTCAATTTTTATATGAATTTGAGACAGATGGAGATGAAGAGTTAGAAATTTTTAAACAAAATCGTATTGAAGCTACAAACGATTTCATTCAAGTCTGTAAGAATGAATTCGATTGGCTTGGAGGAGTATTTTGTAGATAAAAACAATTATCTTTGTAATAATAAAATCTTCCTTTTAAAAAAGATTTTTACTGCCTTACAAGCATATCTATAGACAAATTTTTGTAATTGTGCAGGACAAATGACATCCTCCTCTGATGGACGCTCTAGACAAGCTCATTTCGCCAATCAGACAAATCCGTCGTTTCCAGTACTTTATACAAGCTATGTAGATAATTCAGGCACCAGTAGGATTAATTTTGATGGTAGTAATTTAGGAATTCTACATGTAGGAAGTAAATTTCAAGTAAAAGACCCCAAGTTAGGACCGTTTCCCATAGACCAGGTCACTCTTTTAGACAACCTTTGGCAAGCATTTATTCGTAAAGACAATGGATGGTTTGTTAATTCTTTAAACGGTTTAGCAGCCTATTTTCATAAACTTAGAGATACAAGAAAATATAACTTTTATTGTGTTTTTAAAGGGCAGCAACCCGGTATATACAAACATTGGCCCGAAGCCATGGCACATGGCGTAGGTAATCATACAAGACCTTGGTATAAAGGTACACAAACGTATGAAGAAGCTCATAAACTCATGACAGCACACTATGGTGTGAATTATTTTATAAGTCCTGAATGTACTACATCCTCCTCTACAATTGTCCCTTTCTCTGGAACACCAATTCCTTCTTCTTCCGGCTCACAATTTTGCGCAAATTGTGATGTCTTAATTAAACATTATAATTTCTTAAAAAGAACCACAGACCAGTTAGCAGTAGATAAACAGCAGTTAGAACAACAGCTTTCCAGTGTTAAAACTCAGTTACAAGTTTATGAATTAGAAACTATGGACTGGAAAACAAAATACTATACTTTAGTAAGATCCAAGTCCACACAATCCTCTACGTCCGGAGTTAAAGGCGTAGCTAGTCCTGTTCTACAGGCAACAGGTAAAGACAAATCAAGTCCTGTGACAGTTGGAAATTTACTCAAAATTTCTGAAAATCCTATTAGTTCGGGAGAAAGAGCTACTAGTCCAGCCCCACAGGTAGCTGGTAAAGACTTATCAAATCCTGAGACCCCTGTCCGTTTGGGAAAAATGGAAAAAAGACGCAAGGCGCTCAAGGATGCGAAGAAACGGAACCTTCAAGTAGACGCTTTCAAGAGACAGACAGCACAAATGATTTTAGATTTATTGCAAGACTTTGACAAAAAGAATGGCGGTCAAGCGAACCAAGACAGTCAAGAGTTCGCGCAGAAGCCAAATACAAGTGACGAAGAAAGAAGACTTCAGCAAGAACTTCTCAAGATTTTGCCAAGCTCTGACGAATCGTCATCCTCCAGCTCAAACAAGAAGACAGCCAAAGGAAAGGAAAAAGCTAAAGGACAAAGATGATGGAATATGCTTTTCCACCACCTGCAACTTTTGAACTTTCGGCACAAGAAGACTCCTGCAACTTTTGAACTTTCGGCACAAGGAGACAGAAGACTTTACTTTCGGCAAATAATGACAGACACGAAATCAATCTTTTTCCTGTACACTTTAAGACTTATGTGAAATTATTGTACTTTGTCTTACAACTTTAAAAAAAAAAAAAGAGTGTTTGTCCAAATGTAAAACTTAGTGGACGACAGCTTTAGGATTAGTAGACAGCTGTAAAGCTTTCAATTTTGTTGGATAGCTTTAGCTCGGTCTATATAAGGCCTTAGACACTTCAATTGTAAATAGGCTTTTTCAGCATATGCTTTTCTGCAATCCTCTCTGAGATCAATAAAATTCCTTTGCTCTCAAAATTCTCTTGTTGATGCGCACAACCTTAAAAGACTAAGAAGCGTTCAAGTTGTTCTCTTTCTTGCTTTCAAGTAAGTTCTTTATTTTATTCAACTAATTTAGTTATTTTGGGGTGAACACGCTCAAGAGGTGAAATGTCATCCAGGAATTGAAAGGGAAAAATCTCATTAACTTAACATGTCATAGAGCAGATAATATAGGATAGACTTAGAGATTACATGGCATTTGCTTGATAAAAAGAGACTCTGCCTAATTTGTTTTTCAAAAAACCGATTATGCTTACCACGGCGTGTTTAAAATGTTTTTTCCAAAATTCACCTTTAGGTTTTAAGCAAAAGCGGGAGCGAGTCGCTTAGGGTAGTTGCCGAGTGATGGCCTTGAAACCCGTTAGACTAACGCATGCCCTGAGTTTTAAACCAAAGAGGGAAGATTTTTGAAAGGTATTTTAAAGCTCACCCCAGCATCCTGAAGTCTTTTGAAATCACAAAATTTTTAATAATTCACACCATAGTGTGCTGTCATGAGTTTATGAGCTTCTTCATACGTTTGTGTACCTTTATACCAAGGTCTTGTATGATTACCTACGCCATGTGCCATGGCTTCGGGCCAATGTTTGTATATACCGGGTTGCTGCCCTTTAAAAACACAATAAAAGTTATATTTTCTTGTATCTCTAAGTTTATGAAAATAGGCTGCTAAACCGTTTAAAGAATTAACAAACCATCCATTGTCTTTACGAATAAATGCTTGCCAAAGGTTGTCTAAAAGAGTGACCTGGTCTATGGGAAACGGTCCTAACTTGGGTCTTTTACTTGAAATTTACTTCCTACATGTAGAATTCCTAAATTACTACCATCAAAATTAATCCTACTGGTGCCTGAATTATCTACATAGCTTGTATAAAGTACTGGAAACGACGGATTTGTCTGATTGGCGAAATGAGCTTGTCTAGAGCGTCCATCAGAGGAGGATGTCATTTGTCCTGCACAATTACAAAATTTGTCTATAGATATGCTTGTAAGGCAGTAAAAATCTTTATTAAAAGGAAGATTTTATTATTACAAAGATAATTGTTTTTATCTGCAAAATACTCCTCCAAGCCAATCGAATTCATTCTTACAGACTTGAATGAAATCGTTTGTAGCTTCAATACGATTTTGTTTAAAAATTTCTAACTCTTCATCTCCATCTGTCTCAAATTCATATAAAAATTGAAGATGAGCTTCGAGTCTCTGAATTCTCCTAAATGTCTGACGAAGATAGAGTCTGACTTGAAAAGGAGTCATCCTGTAAAACAAAATATTATTGTAATAATTTGCGAGATAATAAATCTGCTAAAGTGTTGTCTTTTCCTTTTATGTGTTGCCACTCTATTTTGTCTAAACGGTAATTGCTAAGGGTTGCTAAAAACTTTACCCATCTATTTGTATATCTAGCATCTTTGTTTTTATTATACCTTACTATTGCTTCACAATCAGTTCTAATACTAAATTCATGTTTTGAAATTAATAATGCCTTGAAATGTTCTAAGGCATAGATAATAGCAAGTAATTCAAAATCTAAACTTGTCAAATATTGGTTACTTTCTTTATATTTACCGCTTGCGTATCTGCATAATCTTTCTTCTTTTTTACTGCTATATTTATTTGGTTTGCAATATAAGACTGCTCCCCAGCCTTCTTTGCAACCGTCTGTTTGAACTATTAAATAATCTGTTTCTAATGGTA
>JAVXUP010004755.1:0-26492 GCA_033070095.1 Escallonia herrerae
AACTTGTTTTTGCTAATTTAGATCCCATGGAAAACAAGTATAATTGAAAAGGAAAAACTTGGCAACAAATGATTTTGCGGCCAGATGCAACAATATGATTTTAAAAGTCATCACGTGCCTCTATTTTACATTTCAATTGATACTTAATTTTATTTTGGCTCCTATGTCTTCTCTACGACACTAGCACGCAGACACACCCTCATGTGCCTGAACGCACATAGGTGTGCACACATAGACACATGTTGCAACCCAGATTTGTCAAGACAGCTGCGAGCAACCTCCACGCCGTCGCCATCTCCATCTCTCGCCCCTTCTCTCCCCTTTCTGTGGCGACAAAATTAAAGGGGTGCCCACAAATAGATGACGTGTAATCTCTGGTGAAGAGGACCATAAAATTCCAGGAAAAGATGATGCCGGAATATGGCGGGTTTGGTGGCAGTGTTGATGGGATTGATGGGTGCAACCATATATTTGAAAACTTGGGGGTTTGTGATGTAAGCGATTGCTCTAAAAGTGACATAAGAAATAAACGTAGCACTTATTTAGGCCAGTTTGTTGAAATGAACCGAAAATAAAGTGACATAAGACTTGTCAATACATTTAGGTTTTTGAGTTGGACGGAGGCCAACTCGTCTCCCTCTCAACTCTCTTATAGGTATATATAGATAGGATCAAAAAGACTTTACTACTTGAATGTTTAAAATCTCGTCCATTCAACCTCAAGTAAGAACCAGCGCAATGATTGGCTTGCCTTTTTATCCTTGATGGAACGTATCCCTTCGTTCCACTGATGCTCTGAGTGCTGCAATTCCTTGAAGCTTAAGCCTTCCAGCTCCTTTCCCACCATCCGTCTTCCAATTATCAAAAAAAAAAAGGATATAACAATTTAATATACAATATGATTTGGAAAAGGAAATAAGCATTTTAAGAATATAATAAGTGAGATCCTTTTGTCTAGTGTTTTTAAAGGTGGTCATGTCTCCAAGGATGAATGACAATAACAACTTAGTTAAAATCTGTTTAGCGACAATTGCGCATGTCTTTAGCAGCCGTTGAGGACCTCCAATAGCACAGTTCAAGTACATAACTTCTCTTTATTTACTATAGGAGATTTTGAACCTCCTTAAGGTAAAAGTAAGTAAGATGGTTCAACATAACGTACCGTCTTAGGACCATGCTTAGGGTAAGTCAAATGAACAAAGAAAACAAAAGAAGCAACCATTATACGCAGACTGTTCTTCATTAACTAACTAGAAATTCTTCGCGCCAGTTTGGAGTAACCTGGCTTCATGATAGGCAAGCCTTTATACCAACAAGATAAGATTAAGAATTCATGGGAAAGCGAATTTTAGATTAAATCGTAATAGTTGTGTTTTGGATCGTGATTTGATGAAAAGTGCTAAAAGAAGTATTTAATACGACAAAAATGACAAAAAAGTTTAGTAGTTAGATAAAATGAGTATATAAAGTGATGGTAATTAATGGGAAGATCTTGGTATTTTACTTGCTCGACAAAATGATGAAAAATTGATTACTATTTAATCCCCATTTTTCTATATTGTAATTCAATCAGTATTTTGGTTTCGAAAGCTAACTTAATCAGTTGTGTTTTGGCCGTCTCATAATGAATTCCCGAAATCAGCTAAATTTGGTCAAACCTAGATTAATAGTTATGAGAAATATGGATTATATCTTTAAGGAATGCCGGTAAAAAATTAGGAGCGGTCAAGAATATTTTGTCGTTATTATTGGAGGTAAGAAGGCAAAATGTGACCAAAAAAATAGTTCAAGTGTGTTCAAGGCATTAAATTCGTAATACCTTTTTTTCTTTGGGACGGTATGGCAATTACTCAAAGAATCGTTTTCATAGCGAGACTTGTGTTTGGTGGAACTTATTTTCGTTCATTAGTAAATCTTGGATGCGTTTAGATGGTCCTAGACCAATAGATCATACCTATCCACGTATACTAAGTTCATATGATAATCATCTCCCGTCCTTTGTCAGCTTCTGTTACAACGGTTCTCAATGCATTGAAGATCTTTATTTATTATTAATTATATCTTGGAAAGAAATTTGGAAAGAAAATTGGTACGGCTTGAACTGACCTGATAGACATCCAATCAACTCAACCATCCAGCTTGGGAGCCGTAAGATTCCATATCGATGAAAAGGCAGCAGTTTTCTCATATGCATGAGTTACTTAAGAATAACAAAATTCTACTTTAACTACTAGACATTTCGATGATACTAATGCAAGCTGGTCGAAATCCTGAAAATATTTCACGACTTCGATGATTGTGTAAATGCGTTGCTAGATGTAAACAAGCGTTCATTTGAGTTAAAAACGAGAAAATTATAATTATTCTAAAAATTATGTTTCGTTTGATGTCAAAGCGCCGTGTTTTGGCATACTATAAATTTCCCAACCAACAAACTCAAGTACTTACATGCACATATCTATCTATAGCACGTACAAAATTGCGAGTGGACAAGCATGTGATATTATGGGTTAGAAATTCTCTTATGTTTAGCATATGGACACATGGCTATTTCCTCATCCATCGAAACCTCTTTTTCCTTGTATCACGTATTGACCAAAAAAAAAGTGTAAAAGACACAAACGTTACCTCTGTTGCATTTTCAACTGAAGGACGCTCCATAGATTCTTGGCTGTTGTTGTACCTTGCAACGATTTGTTCCATGTTTCAAAAAGGAGAGGTGAAAAATGTTGGAATTTATTTCATTCATCTTGACCCCATAATCAAGATCATTAGAATCTTACAATAACATAAACATAAGAATAATAGGGTTACGAACTCACCAGAATCGAAGGAAGCCATAAATTACCAAGAGCTTTATTCTGATGTTGAAAGAACGCCAAGATGCGAAAGCGAACACGTACCCTTTGGTATTGATCTTCACTACTTTTCTCTATTCTTTATGATGGAATAGATTGAAGTATTTTTCTTTCGTCTAGGAGGCAAAACAGTGGCCAAACATTATGATACCCTAACCTCTAAGAAAAGAGATATTTATATAGAGAGAGTAGTGTGATCAACCCTAAAGCCTGCCAAATCTTAACTGTCCATCAAAGTTAAGAGATTAGAGTCTATAAGCCTTTTATACACAATAAATCATTAGTGTATTGGATGCTAAAATTAAATGGGCCCATAATGTTATTTATCCTAATTTAATTAATTAATTAATGTCTAAGTCAACAACAGTATGACCCGTTAGGCCACCTAATTGAATTGGACCGATCAAATCCAACATTCTTCCACTTGGCCAAGGGTTATACAAAGGTTAATGTCATAAGTTTTGACATAACAAAATTGAACAAAACATCCCTTAAGTTAGGCCAAATTTAACAAAAATACTAAAATGAATCAAAGATAGTATATGTGCCTCTCAACGCCACAACATCGTTCTCCGGTTACAATCTCAGAACTTTTGCCAAATATGACAGTCAAACAGCTTAATAGACATGAACTACATTGTTTCATAATAAATAACAATATGAATGAGTTCATATGATCCTTACATGAGTGTTTGTTTTAGAATACCTCAAATATGCACTTTTAACGATAAGTAACAAATCATAATCATAATATTCAGAATCCAAAACAAAGGTTATCACAAAAATAAATGTCTCAAATAAAAAACCCATCATCTAAGGGAAAGACTATCAACCAAACCCATGCTAGCAACATGTTCTCGAAAGAGAGTGGGTGGTAAGCCTCTCATCATGGGATCCGCCAACATAGCGATTGTACTGATATGCTGAATAGACACTATTTGATTCTGAATTCTTTCCCTCACAACAAGATACTCAGTCTCAATAATCTCAAAGGTGTCTACACATCCTGCATAATTAGAATAACCAATAACCTCAAGGTTATCTGACCTCCTATAGGTAAGCATGAAATCCTTGGTACCCTGTAAGTAGCGCATGACTTTCTTGGCTACTTTCCAATGACCCATTCCTGGGTTTATTTGGTAACGTCCAAGCATGCCAACAACATACGCTATATCTAGGCGAATACAGACTTGAGCATACATGAGACTCCATACTGCTGATGCGTAGGGAATACGCTCCATTTCGTCTTGCTCCAGTTGGTTCCTAGGATATTGTAGCAAACTAAATTTGTCACCCTTAACAACAGGGGTAACAATGGAAGTACAGTTATGTATATTGAACCTTTTAAGAACCTTATCAATATAGGCTCTTTGGGACAATCCTAATATTTCACGAGACCTATCTTGGTGAATCTCAATACCTATAACATAAGAGGCCTCTTTAAGATCTTTCATATCAAAATTCTTAGACAGAAAGTTTTTGGTCTCATGTAACATATGCATATCACAACTAGCAAGTAAGATATCATCTACATACAAAACTAGAATGATAAACTTATTCCCACTGATCTTTAGGTATATACATTGGTCTACTGCATTTTCTTTAAAGCCAAATTTACTAATCACATCATGGAACTTAAGATACCATTGTCTAGAGGCTTGCTTTTAATCCGTATATGGATTTCTTCAACATACATTTCATATGTTCCTTGCCTTCAACCATAAACCCTTCTGGTTGTGTCATATAGACATTTTCATGCAAATCACCATTAAGAAATACAATCTTTACATCCATTTGATGTAGCTCTAAATCATAATGAGCCACTAAAGCCATGACTATTCGAAAGGAGTCATTTTTTGACACAGGAGAAAATGTTTCATTATAATCTATCCCCTCCCTTTAAGTGAAATCTTTAGTGACGAGTCTAGTCTTTTTTCTTTCGACATTACCTTTAGGATCTAGTTTATTTTTATAGACCCATTTACAGCCTATAGCTTTGGCCCCTTCAGGCAAGTCAACAAGGTCCCAAACTTCATTTATTTTCATTGACTCTAACTCATCTTTCATGGCCTCAGGCCATTGAGTTGAGTGATCGCTCATAATAGCTTCTTTAAAGGATGTGAGATCATTTCCTATGCCTAGATTATAGTCAGCCTCATCTAGGTACACAATATAGTCATCAGAGATGGCTGTCCGTCTTTCTCTTCCTGACTTTCGAAGAGGTTGCTCATTAGCAGGAATTGGAGCATGATTCGATGGGCACATCATTAGGTACTACCTCGGGTGCATTGTTATCCTCTATATGAGGTAATGACGCACCAACCTTTTGGATAATAGGAATAGAAACATGATCCTGAATTTTCTCAAGATTTATTATTCTTGGTGTACTACTCCCACTATACTCAGCATCTTCAAAAAATAATGCATGCCTAGTTTCAACAATTCTAGTGGTATGTGATGGGTAGTAAAATTTGAAACCCTTAGACCTTTCAGGGTAACCTATAAAATGACAACTTATGCTCTTGGGATCGAGTTTCTTAGTATGTGGATCGTAGACTTTTGCTTCAGCTAAACAGCCCCACACATGAAAATATTCTAAACTTGGTTTCCTCTGTGTCCACAATTCAAAAGATGTTTTAGGCACAAACTTACTGGGAACCCTGTTAAGAATATGTACAGCTGTTTTAAGTGCTTCAACCCACAAAAACTCTGGTAGAGTGCTTTGGCATATCATACTTCGTACCATATCCACGAGGGTACAAGTTCGCCGTTCAGCTACACCATTCTGCTGGCGTGTACCTAGCATTGTATACTGAGCAACGATTCCACATTCTTCCAAATACAAGGCAAAAGGACTAGGGTTACGACCCGTTTCAGAGAATTTTTCATAATATTCTCCGCCTCTGTCATATCTTACAACTTTAATCTTTTGGTCGAGTTGATTTTCAGCTTCGGCTTTGTAAGTCTTAAACATGGCAAGTGAGTCAGATTTTTCATGAATGAGGTAAACATATCCATAACGAGAATAACCATCAATAAAGGTGATAAAGTATCTATGACCACCAATACCCGGTGTAGGGAAAGGTCCACAAAAGTCAGTGTGGATAAGCTTTAAAAGTCTCGTACTTCGAGTGCCACCACGTTTATTGCCTTTTACAAATTTTCCGTTAATACATTCAATACATGTGTCAATATCTGAGAAATCTAAAGAATGAAGAATTCCATCCTCAATGAGGCGTTCCATTCTACCTCGTGATATGTGACCTAGACGTTCATGCCATAATTTAGCAGAATTTTTATTCTCTCTTTTTCTCTTACCTCAAGTTTTATCAACCACACCATTCACGTTCATTATTTTCAAGGATTCAGTAAAAGAAGCATTCAAAAGTAATTTGTAGAGGTTTCCCTCCAACAAACCAAAACCAATAACTCTAGAGCAAAGGAAAAGAGAGAAGCCTTTATTCTTAAATTTAAACGAATATCCATAAGCGTCAAGTCTAGAAACAGAAATAAGATTTCTAGTCATACTGAGAACATAAACAGTATCAACTAAATTCAAATTGAAGCCACTCTCCAAAACTAAACGTAGAGTTCCTACAGCTTCAACTTGAGCTTTCTCTCCATTTCCTACTAGAACATTACGGTCCCCTTTGTTTAACTTCTTCACGGAAAGGAATCCCTGCAATGAATTAGTTATGTGCACAGTTGCACCTGTGCAACCCACCATGTATTTAAAGGAGCATCAATTGTATAAGACTCATAACAAACGCAAATAGATAAATTACCTTTTTTTCCAACCATTCTCTGAATTTATGACATTCTTTCCTCATATGTCCTTTATCCTTACAAAAGTGACACCTAGGACCAGAAGAACCCTTGGTACCAGAAGAGCTTGCCTTGTCAGTCTTGGTTACAGAAGCACTCTTATTCCCTTACACTTTGCCTTTGCCAAATTTCTTTCCTTTTCCTTTTCCTTTAGATGGACCAGTTATGGCAACGTGAGCACTATCAAGTTGTTCAGACTTTAGCCTCTCTTCTTCTTGGACACACATGGAAATCAACTCGCTCATCTTCCACTTCTCTTTCTACGTGTTATAGTTGATCTTAAAAGGATCAAACTGCGCAGGAAGGGAAGTCATAATAAAGTGCACGAGAAAACCTTCAGAGATTTCCATGTCCAAACCTTTTAGTTGAGAAGCCATATCATTCATCCTTAAAATATGCTCACGAACACCGTTGGATCCACTGTACTTAAGCGTAACCATTTTAGTGATGAGAGTAGTAGCATGTGCCTTGGAAGAACCCTGAAACTGTTCTTTAATATGAGCAAGGTACAGCTTAGCATTATTCGAGTCAGAAATGGCTCCGCGAATAGCAATCATAATGGAGCCTTTCATAATCATAAGGGATATGCAGTTAGAACGCTCCCACTTTTCATAAGCCGCCTTTTGCTTAGTAGAGCTTTCAGCCGTAAGGGCAGCAGGCGCATCAACCCGTAAAGCATAATCCAAATTCATAACTCCAAGAATTATGCTAATCTTCTCTTTCCATTTTCTAAAATTGGTGCCGCTCAATGATTAAATAGAGGAAAGATAGCCAGTAATTGCAGGAAGACTATACGCTAAATAACAACAATAATCATGCACGTTAGTACCGAAAATCTACATAATGAAAAAAGTTAGTTCATCATTTAACATAATAAAATAAATTGAGGGATAAACAATTTATTTGTACGAAAAAGGTAAATACACAAAACCTTTCTCAAAAGAAAAAAAATTAACATATCACTTATAACATTCCGTTGGGCCGGTTATTAACATACAAGTGTTTTTCCATCCTTAACAATTTGGAAATCATTAAAAGCAACACGAGCACGAATTATATCACCGTTAGACAAAAAATAATTTGACCCATGCAACTTATTATTTCCTTTCTTTCCGCTTAAAAAATAAAATATAATCTTCCGTTGGGCCGATTAATATTTTAATTAATAAGCATAATGTGATGTGGTTTATCATTATCTCAACTTATAAAAGACAATAAACTTCCGTTGGGCTGCTTACTGCCAAAATAAGTAGGAACCGCTAATTATTTCAAGTTCATTATCATAGTCTAGACATGTTAAACAAAGCATAAAGTTTTGGCATGATCTCGTAATTTCAGACTAATTGGAATTATAATAATATTAGCACGTTATATTCATCAGTATCCCTACATAAACCAATATTAAAACATTGCAGCGTTACAAATTTTATTTTGTAAGGCTCAATTAAAATACATAAGCCTAATTTTTTTTAGAGTAGCCAAACAAGCTCGAATTAGCACTTACAGGCCCAATTTTAAGTGGCCAACTTCAGCCCACTTTGAAGGCCTAAAGTCTAGCCAGAAAGCCCTTTTATCATGCCCTTTATGGCCCAATTTAGTTGTAGACAGCAGGCTCTTAATAGGCCTTTTACGGGCCAACAGCTTCGGCCCACATAACTAACCACTAGCCACATGGGACAACGACTTCAGGCCACAAACCAGGCCCAAAACAAGCCTAAATCATAACCTTTCTGCTGGGCCACTTAACAGGCCACATGGCCTTTTGGCTAAATAACAAAACACCAACGGCATGGGCCAATCTACTAGGTCATTAACATGCCACAAAATTACTTAAACGCCCCAATCTTGCTGGCCCAAAATTCAAAGCCAACCAACAGCCACACGACAAAACAACAACTAGCCATAAAGCCAGCCAACATGCCGCATGCCCAATTTTCCAGCCAAAAATTATATCCAGCCTATCTAATCTGGGCCAATGCCACATGCCTATATTCATAACCTAATAGTTTTGGCAACCAACACCCATTTTCAGCGCAGCAGCCCCCCTTTTTTTTTCTTTCACTTTAACGTTAAGCATAATTCTTCAAGATATTCAAAAATTTTGAAGGGAATTCTATATTCATGCAATTGATTAAGGCGGCTCTGATACCACATGTTAGAATTTATTTCATTCATCTTGACCCCATAATCAAGACCATTAGAATCTTACAATAATATAAACATAAGAACAGTAGGGTTACGAACTCACCAGAATCGAAAAAAGCCATAGATTACCAAGTGCTTTATTCCCATAATGAAAGAACGCCAAGATGCGGAAGCGAACACATATCCTTTGGTATTGATCTTCACTACTCTTCTCTATTCTTTATGATGGAATAGATTGGTGTATTTTTCTTTTGTCTAGGAGGCAAAACAGTGGCCAAACATTATGATACCCTAGCCTCCAAGAAAAGAGATATTTATATAGAGAGAATAGTGGGATCAACCCTAAAGTCTGTCAAATCTCAACCGTCCATCAAAGTTAAGAGATTAGGGTCTATAAGCCTTTTATACACAATAAATCATTAGTGTATTGGATGCTAAAATTAAATGGGCCTATAATGTTATTTATCCTAATTTAATTAATTAATGTCTAAGTCAAATAATAAGTCAACAATAGTATGACCCGTTAGGCCACCTAATTGGATTGGACCGATCAAATTTAACCAAAAAAAAACATTACGCCCACGTGAAAAGGGCCTAATCTTTTAAAAGAAATTAACTAAATAGGTTTGGTTGAAGAAATGCAACTAAAAATGACACAAGCATCTTAGAGCCTATTTAGGATTAATCCTCGAAAGCAAATACTCATTTAATTTTCAATCAGCTTTAAGTTATTTTTAGCAAAATCAAATTTAATCTATTGATGGTGTTTAGATAGAAGTATTAAAACACCACAAGAAAATATGTATTTTGCGACGGAGTTTTAGCGACGGAAGGTATTCCGTCGCTAAACATGTCTTTAAGCGACGGAATATACCGTCGTTAAAAATCCGTTGCAAAATACTATTACCGACGGAAGACACCGTCGGTAAAAGTATTTTGCAACGGAGTTTTAACGGCGGACTTTTAGCGACGGAATTACCGTCGCTAAATATTTTTTATAAAATTAGTAATTTTGAGTTTTTTTTTAAATTATTTAAACGACGGAATAAAACCGTCGCTAAAAATTCTGTCGCAAAAGTCTTTATAATAAGACATTCACCGACGGAGTTTTAGCGACGGTGTTATTCCGTCGCTAAAGATCCTCCATTTAAATACAGATCTGGTTTCTTTCTCTCTCCCCGTTCTCTCTCTGAAATTCTGCTCCCACCCACCCACCGCCGTTCTCACCTCCGGCGACCCTTCTCTACGGCGACCCAGCTCCGGCGACACTCCCGTCCCCCACCCGACGCCGCGCCACCAAGCCTTGCACTCCGGTCGTGCCACAAAGCCCTCCACTGTCGCCGCGCAAGGAAACCCACCACTGCCGCCGCACCACCAACGCCGCCGCCGTCGTACCCACCTCGAGATTTGTATGTCAATTGCCCTAAATTATCTGAATTTTTTGTTAATTTGTCTTCAATTTAGGTTACATGCCCTAAATTATCTGAATTATTTAGATTTGTATGTCAATTTAGGTTCAATTTTTTGTTAATTTGTCAATTGCCCTAAATTATCTGAATTATTTATGATGTCATTCACTTTGTTGTTCAGACGGATCTTGGCTTATTGAAGAACTTGAACTTGTTATCTCTAATTTTCCTTAATTCTTGACGAGGTAGGGAAGAAAACCATATTCGGTAGTTAGTCTGTAACACCGATATAGATCATGGTGACGCTGAAAGGTCATAGATTATGGGCCATTGCATGACATCAGGATAAGAAAGCCTCTGTATTGTTTATTCAATTCAACCGACCACTAAATTGAAGTAATTGAACCATAATTGAACCCTAAGTAAATCCTAAATTGAATGCCCTAATTGAATCGAACCCTAAATTAAACTAATTGAACCCCTAATTAAACCCTAAATTGATTGCCCCAATCTAACCGAACCCTAATTGAACCCTAAATTGAATGCCTCAAATCAACCAAACCCTAAATTGAATCAATAGAGCCCCCTAATTGAACCCTAAATTGAAGTAATTGAATCCTAAATTGAATGCCCTAATTGAATCGAACCCTAAATTAAACTAATTGAACCCCTAATTAAACCCTAAATTGATTGCCCCAATCTAACCGAACCCTAATTGAACCCTAAATTGAATGCCTCAAATCAACCGAACCCTAAATTGAATCAATAGAACCCCCTAATTGAACCCTAAATTGAAGTAATTGAACCCTAAATTGAATGCCCTAATTGAATCGAACCCTAATTTGAACTAATTGAACCCCTAATTAAACCCTAAATTGATTGCCCCAATCTAACCGAACCCTAAATTGAATGCCCTAATCCAACCGAACCCTAAATTGAACTAATTGAACCCTAAATTGAATGCCTCAAATCAACTGAACCCTAAATTGAATCAATAGAACCCCCTAATTGAACCCTAAATTGAAGTATTTGAACCCTAAATTGAACCCTAAATTGAATGCCCTAATACAATCGAACCCTAAATTGAAATAATTCAAGCGCATCGGATATGTGAATTTTGAACATTTTTTTCCCATTTGAACATTGATCATTTGTTTGATAATTTTAGGTTGTTAATTGTGCGTTTTAGAATTGTGATTATTGATCGATGATTTTAGGTTATTAGCTGTGCATTTGAAGTAATTGCGATTATTAATTGATGATTTTAGATTGTTAATTGTGCATTGAGCATTTGAGATATTGAGATTATTGACGGAGGATGGGACCCAATTGGATTGAATGTGTGGTTTTTGTTAATTTTTATTGCATTGAGCATTTGAGAATTGAGAATTGAGGTTGTTGACGGAGGATGGGACCCAATTGGATTGAGATACCTGTTAGTTAGCGCAGACATGGACAGCACGTCTGATCGACGGTGTCCGACATTTAAAAAACAAATTAACGTATGCCGATGTGTCTGGAAGTGCATGTTGGTGGGCGTCGGACACGTGTCCGGAGGCTTCGGACACGTGTCCAAAGGCGTCGGACACGTGTCAGTATGTGTCGGACACGTGTCCGGAGGTGTCAGACACGTATCGGACACCATATCGACACCCTATATGAGGTGTCGGAATTGAGATTGTTGACGGAGGATGGGACCCAATTGGATTGAGATACCTGTTAGTTAGCGCAGACACGGACAGCACGTCTGATCGACGGTGTTCGACATTTAAAAAACAAATTAACGTATGCCGATGTGTCTGGAGGTGCGTGTCGGTGGGCGTCGGACACGTGTCCGGAGGCTTCGTGGACGTGTTCAAAGGTGTCGGACACGTGTCGGTATGTGTCAGACACGTGTCCGGAGGTGTCAGACACGTATCGGACACCATATCGACACCCTATATGAGGTGTCGGAATTGAGATTGTTGACGGAGGATAGGACCCAATTGGATTGAGATACCTGTTAGTTAGTGCAAACACGGACAGCACGTCTGATCGACGGTGTCCGACATTTAAAAAACAAATTAACGTATGCCGATGTGTCTGGAGGTGCGTGTCGGTGGGCATCGGACACGTGTCCGGAGGCTTCGGACACGTGTCCAAAGGCGTCGGACACGTGTCGGTATGTGTCGGACACGTGTCCGGAGGTGTCAGACACGTATCGGACACCATATCGACACCCTATATGAGGTGTCGGAATTGAGGTTGTTGAATGTGCATTAAATTTAGGTTAGTTAGGTTAATGCGACATTTTTAGCATGCACCCCCTGGAATCTAATCGTGGCTCCAGCGCTGGCTATAATTACCCCTAATTAGTCCTGATTAACAATATTTTAGTAAATCAATTAACCCTAATTAGCTCCAACGAGCCTAATTAGTTTTAATTAACCCTAAGAACCTGATGAAATTCAAATTAGCTGTAATTATCCCAAATTAGCCCAAATGAACCCAATTATGCGCATATTGATTGTAGTTAGCCTAATTAGTCATAATGTGCACTAACATAACCCAATTACGCCTAATTAGCGCTAGTTAGGACTAATCAACACTACTCGGCACCATCAAAACCCTAATTAGGACTAAATAGCCCTAATTAGTCCTAATCAACCCTAATTAGCTATAATTATCCGAAACTATCCCTCATTAACATTAATTAGCCCTAACATAACCCAATTAAGCCCAATTAGCCCTAATTAGGACTAATCATCACTACTCGGCACAATTAAACCCTAATTAGGACTAAATAACCCTAATTAGCCCTTGTACATCCCATAATTACTCCATGTTGCCCAGAGATGGTTCAATTACTCGTTGTTTACAAACCCTGCCTTCTTTATATTAATTGTTGTTTTGAGAAGTCCATTGGCAACGAGATGGTTCAACTCGTTGCCAACGAGTTCTATTTAATGTGGAATTGGTAACATATGCAACGATCATTCTGTAGTTTTGATATTTCGGAAAGATTCTTGCATATCTTATCAATTTCTGAACACATGCATGCATAGAAACCCTTAGTTCCCGTTCAAAGGTACTCATTACAAGGTAATGCCTTGTAATGAGCCTTTGGATGTCCAGTTTGGACAGTTTGGAAAAGCTAATTGTTTATAAAATAGTATTTTGACTCATGCTTTATGTTCTATGTCGTGGATATTTGGTACACGTTATCGTGTGTTTCTCTGGGTGCATACAGATCTGGTGTTCTAACATCCGTCAAACCTTGGATATCTCACCGTGTATGGGGGGAGATGATAGATCGGTGGGCTGCGGATCCAGGTTGGGACGCCAAGAGTAAGAGCGGGGCTGAGAACAGACAGAACAGAGATCCGACGCACACGGGGGGGGGGGTCGGTGCCACACGACATCGTCCGACACATGAACGCGGTCGAGCACCCGGATCTGGAGGAGGATGAGGTCATAGCTCTGACCTATACTCAGACGCACGTGCGGAAGAAGGACAAGGACGAGACGCACCGGGCGGGCGACTATATTTCAGATATTGCCCGGCGGATCGATGTGAGTCAATTTATTTAAGTTAATGTTTTTTCTTTCTATCCTCAATGTCTGTTTCGTTAATTAATGCCCTAACATATCGTTAAACCACTATTTTTGCAGGCCTCGTATGAACAGCTAAGGGGGTCCGAGCAGCAGTCCGGACAGCCATCAGCGTCCACTAGTACGGCTGCGAGTACTGGGGGGTTGAAGCGATGGCTGGATACGCCGGAGGTCGTGAATCGGCCGAAAGGCCGCATACGCGGCCTGCCTAGCACGACTGCTCGTGCCGTGATAGGAGCGTCCTCACCCCCTGCTGCCCCTCCACAGACACCGGCTCCTCGGCCTCAGTTGGACGACGAGGAGATCCAGCGCATTGCTACAGTGGTGTGCCGGATGATCAGGGAGCAGGGCACTGCTGGACAGGCCGCCCCGGCCCCGGATCAGCAGGATCCAGATCCGGGACTCGGGAACCCCTGATGAGCCCCTTCCCGTGCCCGTTCCTAGCTTCCCCCCCCCCGTGCCCGGCTTGTACTCTTCTCCCCTCTCCTAACCGGCTATATCCGGTTCCCGGCTTGTACATATATGAATTTTTTTATTATAAATTTTTTTTATAATTGATTATATATATTTCTTTCTGTATTGATTATTGCGCGTTGTTGTTGAGATTTGAAAATTGTATTACAGGTCTGGGTAATTGAAAAATAAAAAAAAATTTTCAAAAAAAAAATTGACTTTTGGCGACGGATTAATTCCGTCGCTAAAGTATTCCTACAATCAATTATTTAGCGACGGAATATTCCGTCGCTAAATAAGTTTTTTAGCGACGGAATATTCCGTCTCAAAAATATAAATCCGTCGCTAAAGAATATAATTAGCGACGGAATATCCGTCGCTAATTAAAATAAATCCGTCGGTAAAAATGACATATTTAGCGACGGATTTAAAAATTCCGTCGCTAAACTATTAGTGACGGGCTTTTATACGAGGGATATTTAGCGACGGTGAATCCGTCGCTAATTCTTTTAGCGACGGATTTTTGGCTTTTAGCGACGAATTACCCCGTCGCTAAAACTCTGTTTTCTTGTAGTGAAAGCAGTTTTGGACCAAAAAATTACCACTTGAATAAAATGTGCTAAAGTTTTTGTAAATAATAAGAATACTCTGATACTTTATTTGTTAAAACCTGATTATGGAAAAAATGTATTTTTGAATGTTTGTCAAACACCTAGCAATCACTTTGATTAAATCAAATTTGATCATTTCAAAATCACTCCCAAACGGTCTCACTTGGATACAAAGGAAATCCCCGTCCCCGAAACTGACCCACGGCACAGCGCCCATTCGCTTAGCCTGCTTCGCCCCTTCTAACTGATAGTCCTGCCATAGCGCCGCCAACTAGAATGAAATCTTTGAGCTAACAACAGTTCTGAGTTTGCCGTTCTTGACTCAAATGAAACGCTTTTCTAGATATAGGGGCTTGCATATGCGATTGAGCCAAGAATGGTACCAATATCTCTAAGATTTAAAGTATTTGTTTGGTAACTTTTTTTTTTTTTTGACAACAGAAAACATTCATTGGATTAAACACCTCTAATGAAACTGTTCTGGAAACCAGAGGGTGTGAACGCACCGGGAACTAGTGAACTCGTAGAGCTTCCCAGTGCTAGAAAAGATGATAACACCCACCTCCGCATCACACAGAACAGCCAACTCCTTGGCCTTCTTGCGCAAACCAGCACGACGCTTTGAGAAGGTGACTTGCCGGCTATCACTACAAGAAAAACAGTATTTAGCGAAGGTGTTTTAGCGACGGACCAATTTCCGTCGCTAAAAAGCACTTTTAGTGACGGATTTACTGTTGATAAAAGTCCGTCGCTAAAGATATTTACTGACGGAATTTTATGTCTGTAAATATCTTCAGCGACGGATTTTTACAGACGGACTTTTACCTATATCCGTCGCTAATTTGAATTTGAAAATTCTTCCTTTTTTGAAAAACTTTTTTTTTTGGAAAATAATTTTTAAATTACTTTTAGCGGCGGACTTTTAATGACGGATTTATTCCATCGGTAAAAGCCCACCCTTGAAATTTTTTAATAACTTTTAGGGACGGACTTTTAACGACGGCCAAAATCCGTCGCTAAAAGCTACTTAAATGAACACAAACCCTAGTTGCATTCTTTTATCCCAACCACTGTACAGCCTTCTTTTCCTATTTTCTCTCTGCCTCTCTCTCTCTCTCTCTTCTCTCTACAGCACCCCTTGCCTCACCCCCTTGCTACCCCTGCCACCACAGCTCCGCCGACGTCAGCAACTAGGCACGCCCCGTCGGCATAGCAGTGCTCTGCTACAGCCCCACGCACCTCTGTCCCGCCAATCTCCACTGTCACCGGCCACTGCATGGTGGCTATTTTGATAGTGAAAACAAGGTAATTTTTCAAATCCAATGTTTTATTCTTAATTCCTTGAACCGTTTCTTTCTTTTTTTTTTCAATTTAGAAATTAGAAATAGGGTTTGGTTTACAATTTGCAATCGAGAATTACGAATTAGCAATTGCTGCTAGCAGGTTTTTTAGTTTCAGATTTAGATTTTGAATTTTCTTTCAGATTGCAACTGCTGCTTGTGGTGGCAATTAGGAGTTGGGAATTTGGAATGGTGGATCTTGATGCCCTCCCGCGGGTTACCTTATATGGACAGATTTTCTGAATTATCACGTATCTGAACAATAGAAAATATTAACACGCAGATACCCTGCATGTGTCACTTGTAGCAAAGAAGCATATAGCTTCTACCATGAGTATCTTGGATATGAAGGATGTGGTGAGCATCTGTACTTTGTCCATTCTGTCTCCGAACTTAAAATTTTTAAAGTTCATAAACATTGGTGCTTTAACTGTACGTTGTATCTCAGGTTCATGGCAGTACATTTAAGTCAATGCTTGCAAGTCGTGAGAACTTTTTCTAGTCAAGTTCAGATGCATGGCTCTTATCAAAATTTGAACGTAATCGTGGATTTATTATTATTTTTTTGTAGTGTAGATTGCTAAATTTTGCCCACTTTTTGCTTGTGTAGGGGATGTCAAGTGTCATAAGCCCCTTGTCCAAAGTTTAATTAAAGAGGAGGTAGTTCTCAGGAGGACGTTATACCATAAAACAAAAAAATAAGCGATTTTTGGCGGCTCACATGCTTTACTAATTCGATAGTTTTGATGTAGAATGCTTCAATAGTTGATTATGACTTGCGTGAAGGCCTATGGAGATAAGTAGCAAGAACCCGGTTGGTAGATTTTGAGAGGTCATCCAAGTTCCTAAAAGGTGAGTTATTGTATGCTTATGCTACTCGAAAGCTATTTAGAGGAGTTGCTAATGTTTAATTCCTCACATGCATATTAGTGCGAATATTGTGTTGCTCCTTTTTTCAAATGAATTAGATACATAATCTAAACATTTGGTGAGGTGTCTGACTTTATAACCTTTAAGGCCTTTGGTTTATGATATTTTTTAGTAATTGATTGGCTTTTGGAGTCGTATATTTTGCCCAAATTCAAAATTTTATTAGTAGCGATTGGGGTGTGTGAGTGCTTATAGTCAAGACAGTTGAATAATTAAGACACTTTCGAAGTAAAGTTTGTGCTTAGTTCTACTACAACTTGGAAGTTTGTTGTTTGTTTTGTTGGATTGGGATGTTAAACTTGTGATAACTGAATTTGGGGTGACACTTGTTATTCATTATACTCAATATTTCTGGTTAGAATCGAATTGTCTTAAACTAATTCGACAAATAATGTGTGGAATTATTCTTCAGAGAATCTTCTGCTTGGTCTCTTTTACCCCAGAGGAGGTAGTTCGCAGAAGAAGTTTCAACTCTGATGCTCAAAGAAAAAATTGCACCCGCAAAACAATATATCAGAAACTATGTTAAAGTATACGCTATCAAAGAGAAATAAATGAGCACAGCATACTTACGCACCCACTAAATGTATACAGAACATATTAAATATATGATCACATATGCATGTCAATGTATAGAGAGAAAGAGAGAGAGTAAGAGAGAGATAGAGACACAAACTCACTAGTCTGGATCGAGTTTGCCACATAATGACTCAAAACGAGGTCACGTGCTATCTGAACTTAGTGAAATAAAACATCTAAGTACATCACAACAACTTAGTGTAATGATAAAAGTTGACTGTAAATATTCAAAAATTAGATGCCAGTATTAAAAAGGTAAACTGGACAAACAAAAAATAGAGAAAAAGTCTAGCTACACAATGGTTGTAGTGGTGGGCTGCAACCATGGTTAAATGGTTGCAGTGGTGGGCTGCAAATATTCGAAGAATAATATGCTTGCGTATCCATTCTTTGTTTGTTACCCGGAACTGTAGAGAAAATGGACAGTCATCAGATTTATGCAGTATGGCAATTTTTTTCGGTTGTCAAATTTTTACAACTTTTAGCAGGGATTGCTTACGCTGTTATAGTCATTATGGCCTTTTAGATGTCACTTAGCAAGTCCCTCAAGCATCTGTATCTTGATGTGTGTTTGTAGGTTCAAGAGGAAATATAACTTCATTTATGAGAATGAACTTCTTGAGAAATAGCCTCATGATTTCCATTTTGCATTTCAAATCTGTTCTTTGGATAAAAATATAGTTTCACCTTGTAATTACGAAAATTTCGTGAGCTCTTGTGGGTGGAAGTTCGTCAAAAAGAGTGGTTGATTATCAAATCAATGTGGTTCCTTTTATACCTGAGTTATAAGCCTTAATGTGGATTGTATGATGTGATATATTATTTTTTACCTGAGTTATAAACCTTAATGATATTTTTTTTGTGTGCAGGCTTCTGAGCAAATCCTTGGTTTATAATTTTCTTAGTTTCAATGTAACTTGTATTTTTCTTGAGATTGTTTGATGTGATATATTATACATTATATTCAGTGAACATATATCTTAAATCTTATTTGTTTTACTTGGAATTTGGTAAAGATGAATGCTAGTTTAAATAATTCAATTATTGTTGGATTAGTTGATAAGAAGTAATTGTCTAAAACATGTTTAGCATTTTAAAAATTAATAAAAATAGAAAAACAGCCTTTGGGTTCTACAGAATGGTAAATATTTTTAGAGACAGACTTTTAGCAACGAAATTGTGTCATTAAAAATCTATCGGTAAATGATCTAAAGAGACTTTTAGCGACGGAATTAATGTCGCTAAATACTTTTGTGAGCACTTTTAACGACGGAAATTCAGTCGCTAAAAGATTTTTTATTCAAAATTTAAAAATTAGCAAAAATATAGAAATTATCTTTAGCGACGGAATTTTCCGTCGGTAAAAGTAAAAATTTTGCCGACGGATTACCAAAATCCATCGCTAATCTTTTAGTAACAGGGTTTTTAATAACGGACTTTTAGCGATGGACAGCGGATTACCAAAATCCATCTCTAATCTTTTAGTAACAGGGTTTTTAACAACGGACTTTTAGCGATGGACAGTCCGTCGCCAAAAGTCTTTACCAACGGATTACTCATTTTTAGTGACGGAATTGTTTGTCGCTAAAATTGAATTTTCTTGTGGTGTATTCAAGTTTTCAATCTTCTTGATCTCAATTTTCCCCTTGCCCATTTCTTTCTCTCTTTTCTCTCAGGAAAAACTTGCCTCATCCAAGTTCCTCCAGCAACATGCGTTGGTACTTGTAGATGTTTTAGGATCTCAGAACGTCTTTGCTTCTTGGGTCTTGTTTAACTCATCCTTTCAATGAAAAGAAGTGTACCTAAATTTTGGAAGAAGATGGAAAGGCCAGTACGAGTTTACTATATGTGGCAAACAACAAAAGCCAGTAATGGCAAATGGCAATAACTTCTTTTGGTTCTTTGCCAGATTTGGGATTTTTCTCATAGAAAGGGAATCAAATGTATGGCACCATTATCACCTTGCACAGGGTGTATTAGAAACTTTTCTCCAATCTTATTGCTAGTTCTTCTGCTCTTTTTTGAGTCGGTTGATGGGATCTCTCTTACCCTAAAGTTTGTGATAATGATACTAGATGGATTTCTGGCATTAGGTTGTGACCTAATTTCTAGGTAAAGCAAGCAAACTGAATTGCCAAACGTGTCCGTAGATACTAACCTTTCTTGTCGGGATTGAATGCTTTGCACTAGCGTCACTAGGATAGCTAGATTTTGCAAATAAGATTTAGCATACAAATAGCAAATTTTCATCATCTATGTATGTGAGCAGTTCACTTCCCCAAGATTCGGCAATTGTTTTCCCTTCAACTCATTATAATTCTGAAGAAAAGAGTGAAAAAGGAGGGTGCTTGGCATATACCTTAAAGAATATACAGCCATTGCCTTCTTGAACAATTAGTCTTGACTCGTGAAGAATCCCCCTGAATCTCAATTTTACTCTCCTTTCTCAAGAAGAAATTTTGAACAATAAAGGTATTGCCAATTACATCTTGGCAGGCTCTTTTGCCACTTTTACTAAAACTACCGTTGATGTATAGGTTTACTAAAACTAGCAAGCACGAAAAATAAAGGTATTGCCAGTTACATCTTGGCAGGCTCTTTTGCCACTTTTAGAGTTTGGCCTTGGAATTCTCTCTATCATGGCATGATTTTTATTCTCTTGTGCTGTTTGGTTAGGCAAAAGGTAAAATAATATAGAAAGAACATATGACCTCGAATTTTACTATGTCAGATAATAGGTGCAATGAATGTCCATTGTAAAGAGGCATCCCATGAGTTAGAAGAGGGACCATATTCTACATTCTTCTGGTTTACCTTCCTCTTTACCAAACATGCCCAGCATCATCAACCTTTTGGGCCATAAATTATAGGCTGCTTTGTTTTTTCCTCAAGACATGGTGCAATCAACAGAAGAGATGAGATGGTAATAGACTTTGACCCTTATCTCTTTTAATCTCACCGGTCTGTTACATCACATAATTTCAATCATTGTTATAGTGAAGATTTCTTGCTAAATTCACCATTTGGTATACTCTTCCACCCCTTCTTCAACGTCAAGCGTTAAACTAATTATTGTAGGGACAAAAATACGCTTTGAAGTCTAACATCCACCTTCTGTAAGTCACTTGTGGTTTCTGTTCTCAATCTATGTGAAGTTGAACGCCCAATATGCTGATTAGCTCTCTTTAATCTGTTGCTTAATGGTAAAAAAAAAAGCACCCGGCAATTCTCTTGATTCCGCAATCGATGTGCAATCAGATTCAGTTCCAAACTTTCAGACCCAATATAAGCAACATATGTGCTCGACCAATGATGCTCCAGTTATTAATTCCGGGTTCATGCCTTAATATTGGAAGTTTCATGGTGACAACTGTACCAAGAAAGCTGTTTAAAACTACCTGGCTTTTATTTTTTGCATTTCAGCAATTTAACTTTATATTTCCTCCATCCTAATGATTAAGGACTCATCATCACCTAATCATTTAGGCCATATAGTTTTCTTTGTCGAAATAAGGACAAACAGTTTGATTCGAGACCAAGGTCAAGGGACTGATGCTGAAATGAGAATCCTCGATATAAGACTTTGGGATCGTTTTCTTATGCAAAAGAAGAGAGAATGGAAGGAGCATTGTAGGGTGCATTTGGGGGTAGTTTTGTCTCTCGACATCATCAAATTCAGTTACTGACACTAAACAAGGGGCGGATTACCATATTAGGGATTATATTTAGCCTTCCCACACTAAAATCCTTAAAATATTACAATAATAAACGCTAAAGATAGACAAAGTTAGTTTGTATATCAGCAATTTAACCTGGCAATGGCTGTTCCTAAACCTGTACAAGCCTTTCTTGGAGGAAGTAGTAATAACATTATAACTGACATGACAAAAGACCCCATGAAAGTAGACAGCATCTCATTGAACCATCAAATACGTATTAGAGAAGGCACAAAATAGACAGCATCTCATTGGCATAATGTTTGTTCGTCCATGTCAATCATAATATCGCAGATACAAGGTTTCTGCTGACGAACTTTGTGGTCTAAACGAGATAAGCTTGAACTAATGTGCTCAATTGTGATGGCAGTCTTAAGACTAATGTGAATTTTTCTGTTGATATATATGCATGAATTCTACGACGCTTATATGAATTTTGAAATCTGTTATAATGAATATAAGTTCTGACTTTGTTTTTAAAGTCTTACAAAATGTTGTATTCAACCAAACAGAGATCTATGGATTTTTGAGGTGAGTCATTCTAATTGGGATCCCATCTCACCATCATGGTGGACGCTCTACAGCTTACGCCAATGAGTCAGTTCCACTAATTATCTTCAGAACCTCATAAGTCACAGCCGAGAAACGAAGAGATACTATAATCCCTTAACGAGGATCCATTGGATCGGAGGGCAAGTCTGGTGCCAGCAGCCGCTTTAACACCGTTTATTTGAGTACAATCTCAATCCTTTGCAGAGGTACGGATAAACATTCACAAATTAAACTGAAAGCTAGAACGTAGAGGTTAACTCGATTAGGAACCTATAATAGAACTGCAACATTGATACGAAGCAAAACTCTTTGGACAAGAAAAATTCATCAACACTCTAGTATATATCTGTATCCACATTAAAGAAGTATGTTCGACATGTAGCAAATGTGTCCCCATTCAACTCTGCTTCAGACGTTTTCCATCTTGGTACTGTTATTGAAATATCTCAGCAGGTCATCAAGGTCACCGCTATTTTCAAAATTCTTCATCTCCACTTGTTGTATGCTATGCCGCCAACACTTGACCAGTAGAGCTCGGCAGCAGTTCGACTCCTCATTTGTTGCCCTTCTTCTGCCATACTTGAACTGAAAATTTGTAACGAGAACGTGCAAAATAAAAATTAGTTGGTAGTGTTGTGAAAAAGGCACAACAGATGTTCGCCTACTTCGTAAGAGACACATATAATTTGCAATTGACTAAGATTAGATATACCCGAATTGTAATTCTATTGGAGAGCATGACTTTGGACTTTGATATGAAACTTTAGTTGTATTTAGTATACAGAAAATTGACTTTCCCCTTGTTATATGCAGTAATGGTTCATCATCACCTAGCCAGAAACCTAATGTGAATATATCATTTACCTTTATAGATCTTTTCTCAGAGCCACATCGGATTTTTAAAGTATCAAGATGGGGAGAAATCCAGAGCAAGCTGTCCACCAATTTAGTAAAACTACTCGACATTGAATAAAGACGTATCTTCAGAAGCTTGAGATCACTGAGTGGGGGAAGAGAATTTTCCCTTATTTCTTCAGGAAAAGTCAAATCCTGAAACAATTACTTAGTAAGTTGAATGAATAGTGTGATAACAGGGAAGGCTTTTCAAATGATACAACATGGAAACAAAAAGTACCTTGTCTGATTGGCAAGCCAGTTTCAAAGTTTTGCAGTGATCAAAGTGCGAAAGGCAAACCCTCAACTTCACGAACCAATCAAAGCGGGAATTCTGACGAGGAGACATAGTGTTGAACGACAAGCTAGCATTCAATCGAAGTGAAGAGTTCATCAAGCCAAACGAAATAACGTCGCCCCAGTACCTGAACGAAAGTAGCCGCGGAGTATCAACCTTCAGCTGTACCAGACGGGTGCAGTCTAGCAGGTGGAAGGTTTTAAGTCTTTCATTATGTATTTCAAGACTTTCTAACATATCGCATCTCCTAAGCTCAAGGTCCTCGAGCTGAAGAAAAGTAGAAGCACAATTTTTCACCCACTTATCTGTGACATCACACTTATCCAGTGATAATCTTTTGAGCGACATGCAACCGGTCAAGTCAATTGTAGGAAACACCATGAAACCCTTGAAAACGAAAGCTTGAAGATTCGGACACTTGATCTCAATTCTCTCTAAGTCATGGCAATGCTCCAGTTCAAGCGCCTTAAGTTTAGCACTGAAGATCCTAATATCTGGAGAACAATCACAGCCATCAAGATGCAAACTCTCGATGGAAGTGCAGCGTGAAATCAGATCCTTCACATCCACCTTGGCGCCTTCCAACCTCAAAAAAGTGATTGATTTGCTAAAGAAGAGAGTCTCTGGTAAGCACCAGAACCAAGGCACTTCGTTATTGTCCTTCAGACGCATACCAACATCCAACAGTTTGACACGTTTCTCTATGGCAAAATTAATGGCTCCATAGAATCGATCGTCCCCACAAAATGTTTCAGCTGTATAAAACTTCGCATGAAGCCGGAACATCTCCAGCTCAGTTCTAAGTTCTCGATGACGAATGGATGAATGGACGTAATCCAAGAACTTATCGGTCTCTTCTACACGTGACTTCGAAACACAGCTTGGATCATGAAATTGCCGCCAACATGACGAGGGCAAAGGAGGTGGAGGTTTCTTGAAGAAAGTCTGGCAGAAATCCATAATAGGGTACGAAAGCCATAGAGATCTAAAGCTTTTAGACAAGGAGCTGATCAGGGTTGCATCTCTTGTGGGGAGGAAGAACATGATGCGGTGGATGATGGGTTCTGGCAAGTCCGAGATCCGGTCCATGCCACCTTCTCTGTCGTCGTAATCGATACGAGGGACGCCTATGATTCTCTTGTGACTGCAGGAGGACCTTCATGAGTGTATATGTTGCTCTATAAATAGGGCTAAACTCCTTGTCCAGATAGACTTGGGTCGGCGACCAACCTCTTTTTCTATTCTATTTAGGAGTTCACGAAAGAATCTGATTTCTTAACCCGGATATCAATCAATCTATATTTATATTCATCTGTATGGATTTATACTATTTATAGCAATGTATTTTCTTATTTATATACGTGAGTAACATTATGGTCGCAGTGATGACTGTATACTTTTTAAAATGCAAATTTCGATACATAAGCCGAAAATTTTGATACGATTGCTTATGGTTTACCATGTGAATGGTGACATGCAAAGTGTTGAAATGATTACAACAATTATCGTGCTACCACGTAACATGTAATGGGTTCGAAAACATACCGTACGAAGTCTCCGAAAATTCCGACGTAGGATCCTTGTTGTTACGAGCCTCCAACACGCTTGATCTTTTTCGCAGGTACGAAAACGGCTACTAGAGTCGAGTTCTTCGTTGAGTGATTGCTCTAGAGAGAGTGCTATAGAGAGAGGGTTATTACTATTGACTTCCTTGATTTATTGGGATATCTCTAGCCTTTATATAGAGATACAATTAGAGACTGACTTTACCTCCAACTCTTAGGAGATAAAGATTGTATTTATCTCAAACACTTAAGAGATAAATATTCTCTAAATAACTGTATTTATCCAAACTAACAAATACACATTATCTGTTAGTGGGCGGATAATGGGTCCATTGACCCAATTTATTAACAGCTCCCACTCGCCCACACACAGGGCAAATAAATCGTACAGTCCCTCTTTATCTCTCGTCCACTCATCTCCTCATACAGGAAATGGAACGTGCGACCTACGAGAAAGGATGTCCAGTTGAGGAGTATTGTATTAAGTTATCACCAAACTAACACAATACATCACTCCAAAAAATCTCGTATGTACCCCAGATAGTTCAACTACACCAGATTAAACACTCTCAAATCCCTCATAATGAGCAGTGTTAAACCTCTCATATGTTATGTATTCATGACTCATATCGAAACGAAAATCGACAAAGTCGCCCGGGCTATGAATCACACAACATGATGTAATATTGAACTTTCTTCCCAAAGCCCTCATGTCATTCCAATTAGACCCAACCGCTTTCCTAGACATGCCCCGCGAGACCGCATCATCCATGATCCAAGGGTACATGCTAAAGTAGCGACATTGAGTATCCTCTTCATGACATAGTCTAAGGTGAAAAGGGTACCATATAGGATCAAAAATTTTGATCCAAGTGGCTCACACAGTGACGAAGCAGGGATTCATTCGTCACTCCCACTGTCGGTCTGCATTTAGCACATGCAGTATGATTTGCATGCTATGGCGTAACCCGCAAGGGCGTGTCACATAAATGTATAATAAAATACGCCATACGAATCTAAGTCTAGTCGCTGTACAAGCGCCTAACCTGAGTTTTTCAGCCCAGTCACTCTCATAGTGCCTGCCTGAAATCTCACATTCGGCTGTAAACAGGCTACATAGAGTTGTGGAGATACTCTATGATCGACCTACATTTATTAGGTCTCATCTTAGCTCCAACTAAGGCGACATGTTTGCTTTATAAGCTGTATCATCTTATTCGCCCACTTGGCGCTTAAGACAATTATGTCTCATCTTGCTCGCTATCTTAGCGCCAAGGTGAATTACCCGTGTGAGTGGGTCAATTCGAGCCTGGTGACACTCTCAACAAGGATGTATATGTAATCACAAAGATTATCCATTCATTCCAAAATAAACTCAAATCAAGGAATGAAAATTTAATGTAATAAATAATGTCAAGTACATAAGATGCCATAAACATATCAAAACCTACGTAGTCCCATACTCCTAATGTGAGAAAGGAAAACATCTCTAGCAATGGGCTTGGTCAAAGGATCAGCCACCATTCTGCCAGTAGGTATATGTTTCATGGACACCTCTCCTTGCGCAACTAAAGTTCTAATGAAGTGATAACGAAGGCCTATGTGTTTGGCCTTCCCATGATATTTGGGGTCCTTTACAAAATCTAGGGCAGCTGTATTGTCACAGTGAACAGTGACAGCCTCATCTGCATGAGCTGTAACCCCTAAAGACTGTAAGAATAACCTC
>JAVXUP010004756.1:0-26485 GCA_033070095.1 Escallonia herrerae
CCCTCAATATTTGGGATATTTTTGTCATTTATCCTAACAAAATCGACATGATCTCAAGTGTTACTAATGTTGGTCATGGTATGTCAGGATGACAAAATAAACTCTCCTTCAATGTGGAACTATGTCTAATATTTTCAGAATATTGACTAATTCAAGAATAAATGTCACATGTTCTTAGATGAGATATTTTGGTAAGTGCAAATTGTATCCGAAGCATAACGGAAAAAAGGTTTTCTGAAGGAGGAGGCGGAATAGATAAAAGAAAGTGATGAGGTTGGTCTCGCTTCGGGCGAGGGCTGCTGGTTCGGGCGTACAGTACGGTACTAAAGGTCCGTGGAATTTCAGGTTGTTTTTCGTTTGGGAAGCTGTTTGGCTTTGAGGAAATTTTACGACTCAAATGATTTGTCAACTTCCTTAGACAATGAGAGTAAAATGGATGTGCTGAAACATCCATAAATATTAACAGGCTGGTAGATTTAAAAAACAAATTGTCTGTGGCCAATGAGAGTGGGATGGATATGCTGAAATGTCCATAGGTATTAACAGGTTGGTAGATTGTAAAAACTAATTATCTGTGCTTTCATTTTGTAATAGTGCCCCGCCTAAATGCATTCATATTCTTCTCTAGTAAGTGTACTTGTGATCTAGGGTGGCCCTTCAATTTGTGCACGAGATTCAACATAAAGCACAGAAGAATTTTGATGCAAGTGCAAGTAGAGATAGATCGCTACCAGTATTTGGCGTTGGAGCTGCTTTTATTGATGAAAGCGCCATATGTCCAGTCTCTTCTAATGAATTTGATGAAGCACTTGAAGACATGAGGCTAATTGTCACAAATTTAGCTCCACCAAGAAAAAATTTTCACGTTGTTCCAATTGAGAGTGTTTACTCGTCTGATTGCTGTAATGGAAGGGATAGGTTGAAGGAATTACTCAATGCTGTTAGTGATGTCACAGGAAGAGAAGATCTTCTGGTGCATTTGCGTATGTTATGTTTGCAAAAGGTTTGTCTTTGTGTACTCACTTGCTAATATGGAGCGAGGGAAGGCATAGTCATTTAGAATGTTGCATTTTACTGTGCAGATTGCTCTTGAAAATGGATACACCAAGCTTGTAATCGGATCATGCACATCAAGGATTGCTTGCCATATCCTTGCAGCAACTGTTAAGGTTTGCATGAATCTTTTCCGTTAAAGCTTAGTATGGTTTTGCATTGACAAGTGAGAAATTTAGCAATTTACATTGAAGAAGCGGCAAAAGATACAAACTCCCTTGAAGATATAATGTAAACTACTATCTACAAAAAATTTTGCTTCGAACTTGGTTTCCTTTGTAGTGCTGATTATCTACTTCCATTGGTTTATAACTACGTTTTGCAATTACAGAACTAGTCAGGTACCTTTACTCTTAGGTTACCACTTCCGCTAATAGCCAAGGTGTTTACCAATGGGCCCAACAATGGATATATCTTTGAACACTTCCTGTCGTGTGCAAGCCGGTAATCGTGTGTAGAGAGACGAAATTAATGACAAACAATCGAGACTGCACGTGTAGAGGCAATATCAATAAGAAACAAATTAAGGTGCTTCAACGCTATGTACACAAACAAAAGAAGTGTTAATTGTGGCATTGCAAATATGACCAACTGCATGACGGAAGAAGTGAACCCAGGACCTACCATGTCAAGTTACCAGCTAGTTTGAAAGCCTGAGCTCTTAAAAAAATAAGCCCAATCGTTATATCTATGCTTAAGAAATATACAAAGAATAAGTGCTTTTGATCTGTCAACATGGTATTATCTGTTAGAATCATAATGTAAAGAAAATGCAGGCGACTGTGCAATAGTTTTGTACATGGACATCAATACGTGCTATACAGTTCAATTATATAAAAATTAAATTGCTATAGTTCGTCATGAGACTATGTCATATTGAGACGTTGGCTTCTTCCAGTTAGAAATACATCATCGTATACTGTGCTGATATTTGTTTTAGGAGAAGTTGTAGAACATCCATAATATAACTTGTAAAGAAATATGATCCCTGTTAGTCGACTTTGTTCCTAATGCCGAAGGAGAGAAGAAGTGCGTGTTGCAGATCGAATGAAAGGCCTTTGACCTGTGCGAAGAAAGGTGGTTTCGCGTTGTCGCGAGAGGTTTGGGAGTCATCAGAGAGATTGATCTTCGACCTGAGGATCTTAGATGCTTGTTTGCGTGCTTTTGCGAAGCCTCTGTTCAGCATAGCAGGTGGTCAAAGAGCTGCCGCAACACAGTACGGTAGGTCTTCGACTCTTCGTCTCCTCTGGCATCAACCAAGGGATCAGTTTCTGAGGATCTTTGTTTTGCTGAGACGTATCCCGCTTCATTTGTATACTAGAGGTAAGCAGCCACGGTGGGTGCGCAGGGTGGTAGAGAGATTGGGGGACTTCAGTTTCGGAAGCCTTATATGCAGGAGGTAAGATGTCCTACCTTGAAGCCCTAAACGTCTTCCTGGCCATCTTTGCCCATTTGCTACCGAGATGATTTTGTTCCTTTAGGTTTCATTGTGGAAGAGGAATCTTGTTGATCAAGGGGGAACTTCTTGGGTAACTGTATGGTGGGTAGGCTTGAGAATTGGGATTGCTCCGAAGCAGTGGAGCTGGTTCAAGGGTGGGCTGATAGGAAGTGGAGATCATAGCGTTTCTCGGTTGGAGGAAGCTCTCTATCTTTTTGCATATATCAAGGAGGTGGCTCTGTCCCTTAGTTGCATGGAGTAGGGTCGGGGGAGTGTAAGAACCTGGAAGAATCGGTTGGGAGCAGCTTGAATAAAATAAATGCATAAAGAGTATTACCATTTGTATACTATATCTTAGACTTAATTATGGTGTACATACTTTTTCCCTTCAAAATACCATAAGTGACAGTGACTTGTTACTTTGTACACGTCACATCGGTGGCTATCAGCTACTTGCCTTTGAAATAACAAAGGTAAAAGTAGTTATGTTGCTGCTGTTTGCTTCTCGAGACATTTCTAGGTGGCACATCTCCCATCTTATCGGGTTAGACATGGGCCAAATATGAATTGGGAGGGGGGGGGGGGAGAGAGAGAGAGCACCGATTGAGAAGCTCTATTCTTTCAATGAGGGTAGTCAGCAACAGACAAGGAGGTTTTAATGACTTGAAGGAAGAGGGAGATAAGGAATTGAGTGGAAAAGGGCTTGATTTTCAGGTACTCTCTCACTTGTTCCATTCATATCTGTCCAGTTGACGGTATTGAGTTCCCATGTTAGATTGGGACGGGGTCCCATGGAGCTCCGAACTTGGGATTGCAAAAGCGAGTTTTCGAGAGGGCGTCACCATATGAGAGGCGTCACCATCTGAGGCAAATTGGGCAATAGATGGTGCTACTTTCTTGTTAGACAACTGGCATCCCTCTTTAGGTTGCTCTAGAGAGGGGCGAGCTCCCCTGAATATTGGCTTTGGGTAGTGGGCTTACCCGTTCACTTCTATGACATTTGCGTCTTCCGGCATATATGAGAGCAGTGTGGGGGAACCGTAGAGTTGGATGCTACAATCTGGAGAAATGGCCTGCGTTGGGCTCAAGTGTGGCACGGGGAGTGTCAATATCACAATAAACCTAAAGATTGGGTATGGGCGATGGTGGTATTCTGTTCCTCTTTGGCTGGAACCCACAGCTTGGTGCCGTTTGCATGATGATGAGATTCTCCGATGGCAACGTTGGGTTTCAGAGGTTTTCAAGGGAGGAGCTGGCCCTTGCAACGGTCAGGCACGTAACGGTGCTCGGCGAGTTTATCAAAGAAGTCGCGCAAGAGAAGCCCATGCTTTTCGTGTGAAGTGGGGACTGCCGTGTGGTAGAAGCTATTTCTGGAATTTAAGATTCAGATCATTGAGATGGCGACATCCTCTTTTTTAAAGCAAAACGTAAGCCGCAGCATCGTAACACTTCAAAGGGGCGATTAGATTGGAGGCCCAAACTTCTGGCCAAACAGCCAGGTAAGCCTAAAATCTATTCCAGATCCAATGGCTCTAATTTGCTTGGATCCCATTCCAGTGGAGCAGCCTGAATCCAATGTTGGTAGGTTGGGGATCCTTTTGGCCCTGAATTTTCCACAAGCCAGACCCTATGCATGGAGAATTCTTTTAATCTCAGCTCTCTTATTACTGAGGCCTTTGCACAATATAATTTAGAGGGTTTATTCGACGACCAGCTGTCCCGCGAGGTCGATGCTTTGGTCCATCAGTTGGATGATGACGGGGTTTAAGTTAAGAATTGACTGTATGGAATTCGTCCGAGGCTCTAGTGGATGAGTACTTGGAGAATTTAATGCTGAGAAGGTTTGCTTTGTACTTGTTTGTGATTAGGAAGAAAGTACTGGAAGCCCACTCGCATGGTTTATGCCGAATGAGTCACCTGCTTTAGAGGAGGGCAAACTGGCTGAGCGCTGGGACAGCATTGCTGTTGGTGGGGATGCTGACTTGTCATTGTGGTGTGAAAACTAGCAAAAGATTTGGGAAGTTCTTGGGCTATCACTCGAATAATTCAAGGAAAAGGTGGTCGATGGTGACAAGTTAACAAAAATGCCCTATTGGTTATGATTCCAAGAGGTGTGATAAAGCGGAGGGAGAGGAGGTACCTATGACATGTCAGCTTCTCTTTTAATTGCCTTTTTCCTATGGCTTCTGAGCCTGTGTTGATATGTGTGGGGCATGAACTCTAGTGCCAAAAGGAAATTGATGTCAGAATTGATGCCTTTTCTGTTTCTTGCCTGTTTAAATGTGTGGAGGGCGATTCTACATGGGCCTTTTCTGGAGTATATGGACTGGGTAATTTGGACCTAACTTTGGTGCATCTGAAGAGATTTTAATGTGTTCAAATTCCCAAGGTAGAAGTGCGGTTGCACTTCCTTTTCTAGGGTGATCGTGGAGATTAATGATTTTATCATGCTTATTAATCTCCCTCTGGAAGGTGGCACTTGGTCTCATAGCTCCGATCGTTCATCTTTCTAGCATAATGATAGATTTCTCATCTTGCCTTCTTGGAAGGAGAAGTCTGGTAATGTTTCACAATCTTGTTTACCTCGAGTTATTTCTAACCATGTACTCCTGGACCTTTTTAGGCTTTGGAGGGGAAATCATATGTGGCTGATGGAACCTGATATTAGGAGTTAATAATTTTAGGTTTCTAGAGAGGATCTGGGGTTGCAGGTAATATCAACTTTTGCTTGGCCTGAAAATTGAAATTGTTGAAGAATGATCCCCGTTTATAGAATAGGGAAGTCCTGGACAAAATCAAAATGAGATTGGCTAGGTTTTTGGCAGCTGTTCAGTCCTTTGATGCATTAGAGGTTCTGTAGCTTTGAACAGGGAGGAGTTGGAGAAGCAGATGGACCTGAAAGCTGAGGCAAGTCGTTTCTTCCTCGAGGTGTAGATTATTGGAGACAGAAATCCAAAGATCCGTAGCTGGAAGAAAGATCTGTGAGGGACGTTATTGTACAGGTTGCTTCAGGATGAATTGATGAAGACCTATAGCAGCCCAGTTGGATTTCAGCTCTCTTGCTCATGGAGTGAGAGATTCTCTGGAAGGTCCATGCACCGAGGATAAGGTTTTTTGTGGCTTTGTGTCTGATTTGTGGTGATAAAGCAAAAGGGCCTCATGGTTTCACTATGGCCTTCTTTCAGGATTGTCAGTCCGTGGTGCTAGAGGTAGTGCTTGCCTACTTCCATTTCTTCTTTAAGCATGGGTGTTTTGAGAGGAGTCTCAACGCCACTATCACCTGTTTAATCCGTCAGAAGTATGGGGCCTTTGATATCAGGGGTTTCAGACCAATAAGTCTTGTCGGGTTTGTCTAAAAATTGCTTTCTAAGGTTTTTGCCACGGATGCAGAAGCTTCTCCTTTTAATGATTTCAGAATCTCAGAAAGCCTTGGGAAGGGGTTTGGGATTTTTTTTTTTTTTGGGTGGGGGCAGGACAAATTTTGGACGCAGTGTTGATTGCAAACGAGTGGTTAGATTCCCTACAGAGATCTAGGGTCCCCAGGCTTATATGGAAGCTTGACATTGAGGAGGCTTACAATCATGTTACATGGCCTTTCGGTTGTATTTGTTGGCTTAGATGGTCTTTGGAGAGCACTCTGGAGTTTTGATGGCTTTTTGCTTGTCTATTTTTCTTTTGCGGTAACTGGTAGTCGCTCTCCTACCCGTTTCTTCTCATCGCCCAGAGGTATTTGATCAGGGAATTCCTTCTCTCCTTTTCTCTTCCTCATCATGATGGAGGCTTTGAGTCATTCATTGTAATGGCGGGGGGTTTTCTTCGTGGGTTTTCGAACGGGGGAGGATGCCTCTGCTAGTGTGGTGGTGGTGGCTTATCTGATATTTGAAGATGAAAATGATCTTATTTTGTGATGCAGGCGATGTGCAACTCTGCCGTTTATGGCTTCTGCTATTAGAGGCATGCTCCGGGGTACTAATGCAGCTAGGAGTGGGTTGTATCCTGTGGGCGAGGTTCCAAACATGCATGTCTTGGCTTAGACAATAGGATGTATGGTTGGGAGTCTCCTTGCTTCGTAGTTGGGTATCCCGTTGGGGTTGTCTTTCAAGGACAAGGCTTGTTGGGGGTAGAGTGGTGGAGTGGTTTGAGAGAAGGTTAGCTGGGATGAAGAAGCAATTTCTTTCGAAAGGGGGTCGCCTCACCTTAATTAGAAGTCTTCTATCCAGTTTGGCCACTTATATCATGTCTCTTTAAATAATTCTAAACTCAGTGGCCAAGAGAATGGAGAAAGTGAAAGGCGTTTTTCCTTGGGAGGGGACGTTGGATGGTAGGAAATATTATCTAGTCATTGAAATCCGGTGTATGCTCCTGTTCAGTCTGGTAGGATGGGCATCAATAGGTTGAGAACCTTTAATACATTGTGGGATGCTTTGTGGAGGAGACTCGTTGTTGGCGAGTTTGGGGCTTGTGGCAGTCCTTGGGCCTCTAAACAAGTGTCGAGGGCTCATTGCAGCAGGTTGTGGGTCCACTATTAGCAGGGTTGGACTTAGTTCAAGAAGTTATTCACTTTGAGGTTGGCGACAGCTCCTGGATTCGCGTTTGGTTGGATACACGATGCGGCTTCCCCTGTTGTTTGGTTTTTATTGACGAAGGCATTGGTAGCGGATGTGTTCACTAGATTGTCAGAGGGCATTTTGTGAAGCCCTATGTTCTGTATAAACTTTCATGATTGGGAGCTTCTTGCAGTTTTAGACCATCTTCATAGATTTCACATAGTTCGGGAGGTCATATTTGTAGGGGGTAAAGTGTTGTTGAAGGGACATTCCAGCGGCGACCTCTCCGCAAAATCGTTTTATTGTCTTTTATTTACTTGGTGCTGAATTCCCTTTCATTTGTGATCAATTTGGAGTGTGGAAGCTCTTTTCAAGGTGTGCTTTTTTGGTAAGGAGGCGATAGAGAGCCACTCTAACTGGAGATGATTTGCAGAAAGTGGGAAGGTTTATGTTAGTAATTGGTGCTATATGTGCAACACCGACAGTCAATCGGTGGACCATGTATAGTTGCCTTGTCCTGTGGCTTGTGAAGTCTGTTATTGATTTGTTGAGATGTTGGTCTTATATAAGAGGACGAAAAGCGCAATCTTTGGGGACTGATCCCCTTGGGACTGTTTTCTTGCGTATGAGTGGAGAGGAATGGATGAGCTTTTGAAGGAGTGGATCACAGGAGCTATCTAAGGCAAGGCTGAAGTCTCTTTTCTGCTGGGCTAAGGGGATAATGCCAATGAAGCTTTTTATGAGTTTTAGATAGATTTAATGGCTGTATAGATTTTTGAGGGGCATAATTTTGGAGTAAAGGGGCTGCGCCCCCTTTGGCAACTTTGAAAATTCATATTTAGCTTATCAAAGAAGCATATTTGTATTAGGAATCAGACCCTCATGTTTTTTTTTCCTTTGACACACACGATAGTCTTGTTGAATTACTCTTTTAATCCAGGGAACAGCATCTTTGGCTCTCTGGTAACGTTATCGGGTTTATTGTTTGTACATCAAACTGATGTGGATTATTAAAGTAATCTTCTTCGGACCAAACAATGGTCGAAGGCATAGAAACAGGCTGTGTGAACCAGGCTGATTAGACTTTATCGTGCTGAGTGATGCATCCTTTGTTGTAAACACTATAAAGCCGTGGACCATGTATTGAGAATCTGAAGAAAGTGTTTGATCTTGTTTATTTGTCGTACAAATACTTCCCTGGTAAAAGGTTCAGAAAAATTGTGTGGAAAATAAGAAAATATGTCTGAACTTTCGCTATAAAGTATCGTCACCTTATTATCATTTTTTTCCAGGGCCGTGGTTACTCTTTAGCGGCAGATATACAATACGTTGATGCAAGGTGGGAGATACCAGTAGTTCTTCCTCTGCGTGATTGTCTCATGCAAGAGCTCAACGTGCTTTGTATGCTTGACAGGTCTGTGTTTCTTGTACATGCATCTTTTTCTGCCTTTTTTTTGGGGTGAAGAGGAGAAAAATATTAAAAATTGCAAGCAATTCTTTATTCAGTTTACTTGTGCTGACGTTTGTGTTTAACATTATTATTTACATCACACACTCAATCTGTTTCGGTCAGTAAAAGATAATGGTAGAATCACCAAGTTGTTATGCCATAATGAAGACTAAACTTATCTTGGCAGGGCAGTTTAAAGACCGTGGAGGTGTTTAATGGTTCTCGCGTTGGCATCAATGGTTTGGTAACATCATTTGTGAAACTCTTGCAGGTAGAAACCAGATAGCGTATTCTGTTCTGTTTGTTTAGTGTTCAATTGTTGATACTGATAAGCAGTGTTTACAAGCCAATTGTTGTAGTTTTATATGGTCCAAATGGAAGCGATTATTACGTAATTTGAGAAAATACACTCACATCCTGAGTTTTTTTCATATTAGACTCGCGATCCCTGAAATTTTAGAAATAACGACGACGCCCTTCACATTTGGATGTGAAAAGAAGATCGATAGGAAAAAGGTGACTAATTTTGGGATCGGTTTTGATCTTTTCAGGCAAGGTGAGGTTGGTGATTGACAAGGTTTCTGACGGATATAGAAAATTGGGGAGGTGGGTTTTTTTTGGGGGGTGTAGGGTTGTGGTGATGGGGGTTTTGCTGATAGATTGGATGCGGTTAATGAAAGTTCAATGGAAAAATTTGTTGCACATATAGAGATAAGAAAGTCATTATGGACAAAATGTTAACGCCGTCCACCAAAATCTACTGGGAAGGGGTGTGTTATTTTCCATATGTAAGGGTTGTGACTGTAATAAGACCTTAACACAAGGGATGTAAGTGTAATTCCTATTAGTTTTTAGAAGACCCAGTATCACATGCTTCAGTTCTCAACAGAACACAACTAAGGCTTTCCCATCTACCTCTGGGCCGGCTATGTTTATTTTCACCACTCTTCACTATCAAACTCACGATCTCTGATGTATTTACAACGATAAGTAATTTTCACTATTTTTACGTATTGTTTTTTTTGGTCTTCCCACTCGGCACAAGTCACTTTTTCTTACTGAGGTATGTAAAGGCGTATGCATTGAGCATGTCGAGACCATCTCAACAGCGCTTCATCATATTTCTCAACTAATGACATTCCTACCTTGTTTGAAAGTGTATTTGTTTTCTATTCTGCTGTATGTTGCTTTCACATTTCAGTGACACTTCTTTTCTGTTTATGTTGCTTCACCAAATGCTTCCACGATAATGAGAAAGAAGGTGGTTTAGGGAAAATTGTCTTCGTTTTGGCAATTGGTTTCATTTTACTATGACTTTTTTATTCTTTATTTTTTAGTGGCCTGTTGAAGCTAATTGTCAACATGAATATGTCATTTAGCTAGTTTTTTTAGTTATATGTCATTTAGCCCGAGTTCGATCCGGTGGTGATAAGACTAGATGCATCTGCATCCACAATCTTGCTTGTTTCAGGAGGAAAATCCTTCCCGAGAATGCACAATTGCAAGGACAGCTGGAAAGCTTACCCCATTTCATTTTAACAAGATTCCAGAAGCTGATGACTGTAATGATCATTTGGCAATCCAAAGGCGCCAAAAGAAATTCAATTTGAAGCCTAATGAGTCTCTTCCCCCCGAGTCATTCTGTCCAATTTGCAGTAGTCCTCTCAACAACTCTTTCACGAGTGTAAGTGGTTGTGAAAACGGCCACAGAAGTCCTGAAGATTTCATCGCTACATGCTGCACGAGTTGCCAGTTTCAGATACTTCCAAGTGAACCATCGGCTCTGGGGCATTTTTGTTCAATCTTGCCACAGCAGATCGTTGATCAGGCAAAAGATGGAAGCTGTGGCAACCAGAGGTGGTTAAGGTGAGCAATTAGATATTCTTCAAACTCGTAGTATGTAGATGGTTGGAGGATCTTCACACGTGGGCCCACGACCATCATGTATGTCCTTTAGTTTTCCAGACACAAGATTTGTAGCATTACTTATCATACCCTTAAATCTGTGCTTTCAGGGAGCAAATAAAAGATTGCCTGCTTTCCGACAGTGAAGATGGAACCTAAAGCCTGCTATTGGCTCATCCCTCTGAAGTTCAACTGCAGTGGGGGGTGGCAGGGGTGGATCTACATCTTAGCCAATGGCCAACTTGATTTTGTGAGATTCTTTCTAACTAGTATTTAGTTTGTACTGTGTGGCCGAAAAAGTGATTTTTAAACATTGTTTTTAAAAATACCAAGCTTCTTACACCTATTTTATTGAAATATTTGTGATACTTTTACAAGTATTACACCTGTTCAGTTGAAACTTGTACAGCTGTTCTACAATTTCCCACCTTACCTGTGGAGATAGGGGATTTTTTTTTTCCTTCTAAATCCTATTTCAAGTATCTGCATCAATGTTCTTTGGGAGCTGCGTCTTGTCACCAGGTCATCAATTTCTAACTACAAAAACTTTTTAATGCAGCACCCACCGGTGGAGAAATTATAATTTTTCCACCATAAATCTAGCCGTCTACGTGTACTCGTAGATGGCCCAGATCTGTTTTTTTTTTTTTTGAAAAAAAAGTAACCGTCACTCTTTCAAGCGGTTGCAAAATTGACAAAAAATGCCCCGTAAAGCTAAAAAAATTTTAACCTCAAGAAAGACTAGCGGTTGGGAGCCCACGAATTTCTTCCCAACCGCTACAAAGTGTAGCAATTGGGAGCACACCCAATCGCTACACTTTGTAGTTGTTGCACTGTATTTTTTTTAGAATTTTTTAATGAAAAAGTGGGGCCACTTAGGGTTTTTTTAATTTAATAAAAAAGTGGGGCCACTTAGAATTTTTTTAATGAAAAAATATTTGATAAATTCCAGCCGCTACTAAATGTAGTGGTTGGGTGGTGCAAAAGAAAAAAAAAAGTGTCATGATTTCAACCTCTACAAAGAGTGGAGGTTGGAATCATGACCAACCTCCACTTTTTGTAGAGATCGGAGTCACGACATTTAAGTAGTCTTACTTTTTCATTAAAAAAAAATTTTCTATTAAAAAAAATCTTAAGGGACCCTACTTTTTCATTAAAAAATCTTAAAAAAAGTATAGTATAACCGCTACAAAGTGTAGCGGTTGGGTGTGCTCCCAATTGCTACACTTTGTAGCGGTTGGGAGGAAATTTCGCTAGTCTTTCTTGCGGTTGGGGGTTTTTCAGCTTTATGAGACATTTTTGTCAATTTTTGCAACCGCTTGAAAAAGTGGTGGTTGTTTTTTTTTCAAAAAAAAAAAAATCAGATCTGGGCCATCCATGAATACATGTGGACGGTTAGATTTATGGTGGAGAAATTGTTATTTCTCTACCGGTGAGTGTGGATCAGCTCCCTATATATATATATATATATATATATATATATATATATATATATATATATATATATATATATATATATTTGGTAAGATAGTAGAATATATTTGGTAAGATAGTAGAATATATACTAAGTTTCATTTTGGTAAAATAGTAGAATATATACCAAGCTACAACTGCGACCAGCCAAGAGTTATAGAAAAATAGCCATAGGTGATATCATTCTTTTTTAAAAGGGAACCTAGGGCGTGTTTATAGCATAGTTATGAATATCGTACCGGAGTGCGTACCGTTTTTTCTGTAAAATGGTACGTATCGGTACCGTCTTAAAATTTTCATCAATATTATATATATGTAATATTCATTCATTAACAAACTATATATATATATATATATATATATACTCACAGCTCCTCTAAATTAAAATGTTTGTCCTGTAGAGGTTAAATTACCTTAATTTTCCAATAAACTTTTGGTTCCGAAATTAGTTGTTTATCCCATCGTTTTCGACAACATCGTTCGTAAATTCTTATATTAAAATAAGTTGTTTATTCAATAATAATGTTTTTGAGTTCAGGAATAAGCTGTCTTTTTAGGTGTGCGCACGCGCGCATATTTAAAGCAGTACATCATGTAGATGAAATAATATGATCAAAGATTTTGGGTTGAAGTACATCAAAGCTAATTGAAGATTGAAAACTTATCAGGAAAGATTTTACAAATTATAATGAATATTATGAGCAAGAGGCTTCGATTGGTATAATAGAACTTAAGAGTGTTTTTCTATTTAGTCTTTATATGGTCAATTTATAAAATTTCTAACAAAATTTGTCATTTTTATATTTTTAAGGGACCGGTACAAAACACAGTATCCCGGCCGATACGTAGTTTCTCGGCCGGTATCACCTGTACCGGCCGGTACAACCAGTAAAGAGAGGTATTTTGACTGGTACAAAATGTAATGGATATCGTATCAGTAAAAGGTAAAAACGGTATGTACCGACCGGTACCGGTACGGTATTGATAACTATGATTTATAGAGCCATTAGAAAAAAAATATGAAGAGACATGCACGCAACCATAATCCGTTACAGCAGAGCTTTCTGGAACCTAATAAATTAACTAAAATATTCCTGTACCGGCCGGTGTACTCTTAAAACTGTACCGGCTGATATACATGTGCGACTGTAATATATTTTTTCCTCACAAAATTATTTGAAAGTTCTTATTTTATAAGGAAAATATAAGGGGAAGGGAAATATAAGGGCCCAAAACTGTAACCGAAAGAGATTAGACTCACTAAACTTTGACTTGGGTAAAATTAAATTCAAATCGACCAAAAAGAACAGAATGGACTGCACAAAAAATAATGATTAAAAAAAACCAAAAAAATGTTGTATACTAAGAATAAAATCTCGATGAACTTTAGACAAGAAAGTGATGCAAGTGGGCATTAATTGGTACTATCGATTTTTATGCCAACATAAAGGATGAATAAAACTGAGTAAAACTAAGATGAATATACATATATGAATGCACTCAAGATCTATCGCCTTGACATTGTAAGTGTAACGTTCCGAATTTTTAGAACGTTAATATCAAATAAATAAAGTTAGAAAATCTCAAAAAAATCAAAAAAGTCTTTAAAGTGATTATTCAGAGTATCTATTAATCAATTTCAAAGATACATCAATAAATGTTATAGCGGATTAAAGCAATTATATAATCCCAAATTACTCCAAATGGAATTCCAAAAATAAAAGCTAAATATTGCTTCTAAATGTCAATAATGATTTTTGATGTAAAACTACTAGCTCTTTATCACACAGGTAGCCCTGTTATCCAGTCATCTTTTTATTGATCACCTGATAGGAAAAATAAGGAGGGAACTAAAGTCCCTCAACGGACCGACCAAAATGGATACAAAAATATCCAAGTACATATTTAACAATAAAGCAATTGCAATGACCTAACTTGGGTGATCTATCAAGCACGTGAGAAGAGAGAAAAGGAAGCTGGTAGTGACAATTCGGCACGCAAAACAAGGCAAGAACACGTTCTTTAGTCCACCCCAAAAATGAAGCATAATAAATTGAATACATATTCGGCAACAGTTAAATTGAAGAATTAAAAGAATTATCGATCCAAAGCGAATTCAGATTTTAAAAAGTAAACCCTTACCTTTGATTGTGTAGTTTAATCCAAAGTCTTGATCCTCTCAAACAAGTTTTATCAAAACTCTAATGTAAAAATACTTAAATTCTCAATTAGAATTCTATCAATCAAAATAATTTATGTGATTCTTACCACATAATTTAATTTCAAAATAGAAAATAAGCTTACCTCAAAGTAATGATAGAAATCTACAAAGGTCTTTTCTAGGAATTCTCTAGAAGGCTTTTCTGAACTTTGATGTGCTCTTAAGGTTCTTAGAGAATTTATAGTAAGTAAAACTCAAAAGATTTATACTTATATTTTTAAAATAATAAAAATTATAGAATACCCATTATATATATATATATATATATATATATATATATATATATATATATATATATATATATATATATATATATATATATATATACGCGCGCGCGGGGGGGGGGGGGGGGGGGGGGGTCTAGCTTCTTAAGCTTATACTAAAAAATAGGGGTTACAACTTGAGTTAAATAACTGGTGGACAGACAACTTGTATGATTCGTAAAAATATGGACATATACCTGCTTTTACAGAGACTGTTGTAGAGGTAGATACAAAATTTTGGACTCCTAAAAAATATGGACCGAACGTGGGCAAACGTTTTTAAAGGCTTGCCCAGCTTATGAAAAATCCAGGCCGTCTAACTTTTTTATCACACTAATTATGTATATAAGATAGTATGTGTTTTATTTTCTTTTGTCTTTAAAAATCTCTTAACATATGGGTTTGAAGACATTTGAAGACTTTTTCTTCTTGTTTTTTTCTACTTCATTTCTTATCGTAGGAATAAACTTATTAAGATTGTTTTAAGACTCTTGTCTGTTTTTCTGTTTTTATCCTAAAAACATTGTTTTCATGCTTATATTGAAACTCATTTTGACACTTCAGTATACTTTTTCTCATTATACTTGTTTATAAACTTAAATAGTTTTTGATATGCTTAAAATTAAGCAAATCAAATTAATTTATAACCATGGACAGCCTGTGGGCCACTCGTGTCCAGCCCATGGCCACCAAAATTTTTATGGGTTAAACTGAACATGAGCACGTGTTTCTGGGAGTGGGTTAGGTCTGGTCCAGCCCGCCCAAGTTGCAGTCCTACTAAAAATCTGCCGGTCTTGCTTCATCATAAGTCAAGGGTCAAAAGTAAAAATAAAAATGTGTCGATTTCGCTTCATCGTAAGCTAACTTTATTTTGGTAAGCATAAAAGTATAACACGACAAAAGAAACAGACAGAGCTCATGTCACACGTACTAAATCACTCCACAATCAAGCAATTCTTTCGTAGTATAAGATAATATCTTTTAGCATAGGATATACGTGATCATTAATGCAAGTTCATCTACTTGTGCTTAAATTATTTATTGCAAGTTTGTATCTCAAATGCAATAAAGTTATCATTTTAGTCGTCAAATTTGACTTACTCTGGACTGCGCGCGCAACACAAGTCCATTAGTGTACTGAAGATATACTCCAATCCTCACGGCTAATCTACACTTGCCGTGACATGCTACTATCAACAAAGAATTGGTTCACCGGATTCTAAGGATCTCGATTAGACATATCATCTGGGTTCGAGTCCTAAGTCCATTGTTTCTTGTTGGGGGCAAAAATACGTCTATCGACTCTATAGTGCTCCACAACGAGTTTTCTGTGTGCTTCGTTCCCTGTGACATAAGTACAGGAATTGGGGGTTCAGATGTATGTGGTGGCCTTCTATTCCCCGAGAAGCAATAATTCCTGTTAGATAGATCAGAACCTTACAGTCTCGCCATTTCAAATGTGTTTGAGTGAGGTTATTTAGACAAAAATATAATGTCAAAAGCATTTTTGAAGATGTACGAACGTGTGACACAAAATATACACCGCAAGATTAGAGACCGTGCAAGCAATGGTGCCGCAAAAGTCTATATCTACCAACATTTTATCCTCGTCAGTTGTCAGATAGGCAAGCTTGTCTTCACCATTTTCTCTATTTTTTCCTCGCTTCCATCGATTCAAATGCCACCACCAGCCACCCATCATCAGATGTCCACAACCACCGGCGACACCGTCGAGCACATCGTCCTCTTCAAAGCTAAGCCGGACGCAGACCCGTCAGCAGTCGCCGCGATGGTGAACGGACTCAACAGCCTGAGCTCCCTCGACTCTGTCCTCCACCTCACGGCCGGTCCCCTCCTCCGCTGCAAGTCCGACTCCCTCACCTTCACTCACATGCTTCACGCCCGGTACCGGTCCAAAGACGACCTGAGAGCTTATTCTCTGCACCCCAACCACGTGAGCGTGGTGCAAGAATCAAAGCCAGTTCTTGATGACATCATGGCTGTAGACTGGCTGACGGATGCCGCGGCGGCTGCGCTCACCCCGCGGCCTGGCTCGGCGATGAGAGTCAGGCTGTTGAAGTTGAAGGAGGGTTTAGGGGAGGAAGAGAAAGCTGGGATTTTAGGATTGTTTGGAAACACGAATTTTCAGCTCAGTTTTGGGGAGAATTTTTCTCCGGATAGGGCAAAGGGGTACTCGATCGGCTCCATAGCGTTTTACCCGGGATTGGGTGAACTAGAAGTAGATGGGAATTCAGAGATCATGGAAGTGGGGAAAGATTTGGCTGAGAGCGAGGTTGTTCTTGATTTCTTGATCCCATTACCTTAGTCCCCTACTTTTGTCTCGCTTAAAAGTTATATCGCCCTTTTTAGCGGCAAACAAATCGTTCGAGTAATTCCTTGGAAACTTTAGAGACTTGACTAGACCATTAGAGCTGGCGTATCCATGATCTCCTGGGAGCCTTTCAGCTGATAAAGGCTTGAACTTTGTCGATCTAATAAAGTTATGATTCAACTAGAAATTGTTTGGTGATCCGGGACCTTTTGGAGGATTGGCCTGACAGTGGAGTGGTTGCTTGGTCGAGTTTCTACTGTAACCTTGAAAGTTTGGTTGCAATAATACTGCCTTTACCTAGTACAAGTCTAGCGTAAATTTAGCAAAACTACACCTAATCTTAACATCTTGAAAGGTAAGGCGCAAATCAACAGCATATCCGCTGGGCCTCCCCATGGAGGAGCGTTAAGGGAAACTGTTGCAGGTTCCAATCATCACGAGGCTCCACCGGTCCATGCTTTTTTCACTCTCAACTCAATGTCGCAAAATCAGTTAGCCCAAAGTCCAAACCGTTCTCGTGCACTAAGCAGTTAGTGCACGAAGGGAAGGTGCTGGTCGTAAATGCACTTATACAACGACAATCTATACCTATTGCGAGGTACAACCAAAAGTTTCGACAATGCAATACAGATTTCAATGTTGTAACGAGTTCAACTTATATCTTTGTTTTGGCAAGTAGCTGTTACTTTTCTTGCTTAATTGAAACCTCTTCTGTTTCTATCCCTTTTGAGGACGTGAGAGACTATGATTTCAGGAAAATAGTTAGATGAAAAAAAAGATTCTCGAATTTATACCCAAGTTTGCTCCGTCTTCACTACAATTGTTGTTGAAGAAACTTTGCCATGCCTCGTCTTGGTGAATAAATTAAGCAGATCAAAGCATATATACAGTAGTGCATACCTGCATGTAGTTCTAGCTAGCTAGCGGCAACTGATGTATATATATCATTGACTATACTTACCGGGGACAATTAGCTAAGCCACTTAAAATCTTCATCAGTAAGTGCCCGATAAGTAGTCAAACAATAAAGGCACAAACTGAAGCTGCACTTTGCGCATTGCATGATTGCACCAAAAGAGTTCTTGCAATTATTACAAGTCCACGTGGAAGTTGAACTTTCTGCAAAATTCGAGATATTCGTGTCAGTCTAGGTACTTGGAAACCCTACAGCTCTCTCCAGCCTTTACATTCGAATAACAGTGATTCTGGAGAAGGCAAAAGGGATGATACGATTGATTGCAATCACGACAATGATAGAGCCAAAAGTTGGGATCTATCTCCTTTTGGCAGAGCTCGCAGTAGAACTGGTCCGGATGGTCGCAGAAAGGCGGATATATCAAGGCGAGTGGGTGTGGATCATATTTGTGACTAGCGGTGCGATCACGCGACTGTTCTCTAAATAGAAACCTCAAGCATCGCATCCATACATGCAGCTGAAGCGGCAAGCCGCACTTGCACTGCAATAACCTTCATTTCTACCTTTAACAAGTTGAAGCGGATGTCGGTGAGCTTCACGTTTCATGGTATACTCTATTGAAGCACATTTGACATCAAGTTGAAACTTGCATTCCTCGCACTTGTACTTGAATCCGGTGCTATATGTAGTGCAATTGTCACACTTAAAAAGACCAAAGGATTCGGCAGGGGCCTTTGGATGGAGGAAGAGTGTGTGCTTGGGGTGACTTGGGTGCCGTACTTCATCAAGTTACTCGGCACAGCACTTATGGAGAAAGAAATTACTGCAATTTTTGCCACATCTGTAATACGAATCAGTGATGGGCTGTATGCATCCCTTACAAAACAAGTCATCATCCTTCGACATACTGATCCTACCTGCTTGGTTACTGCAAAGGATTAGTGGATGGAAATGACTAACGTGAACGAGCTCTCTCTCTCTCTCAACGTCTACAAGATTGACTCCCTTCAAAAAATAGCTTGTGTTGTTTACAAATTCGTCTGCACCGGCAAGTGAATCACTTTAGCATCAAGGGATTCTTCCACTTTAATCTCACAGTTTTGCCACTTCTGAAAATGAACAAGGTTGAAAACAAAATAAGGTTGAGAGAGAGAGAGAGCGGTCAACTCTAACCTGAAAGAGTCGACATCTGAGATTGCACACTTCACATGTGCAAAATATCTACATGTAGCACAAGTGTACACCCAAAGAGATGGCCACACTTTTATGTAACAAATATGACATTTGGGTCTGAATTTCAGATAGGCTAGTGTGAGAGGGTGATCATCGTGATGAACGCACTGGAAGGTGTTTTCTAACAATGCACAGCTTTTGTAACCCAAAATTTGTAGGTGGTACATACTTAAGGACAATCTTCATCTCTGACGCCACAAGCATCACACTGGAACAAGGCTCGCCTCAATGCCTCATGATGGTCAACGGGTGCTCGTGACCTCCATGTGTAGTATTTAGTGGCGACAAAGCACAAGAAGCGCATGACATGCAAATGCTGAAGTTACAAAGCTCACACCGGTACTTATTGGCTGAGACCCTTTTCCGCAGCGATTACAAGGCCTAGTAGAATAAGAATTAAGTGCTCTGGCAGTTAGTTTAAGAAGGTGAGGGTGCAATAACACATCTTCAATCTTCCACGGTAGGTCAGGTGATAGCAAAACACATTGCAGACATAACATGAACGAGCAGCGCTTGCAGTGATATGTGAACCACTCGCAGCCTTCTCCACAGTGTGCACAACAGAGCGAGGAGCAGTGAAATCCTCGTCCCTTAAGAGTGTAAGACGATGCTTGGGGTGAGAAAAGTGTTCGATTTGATAGGGCAAATCTAAGCATGTTTTGTAAAGGAAGAAATTGCAATCAGTGCAACTGTAAGCATCGTCTATAATTCGATTCCTACACCAATAGCAGATAGCTTCCTTACCACCAAAATCTTTTTCCTCATTGAAGATCAGAGGATGATGATGAGCAAAGTGTTTGATCTTTCCAAGAGCAGATATTTTCCTTGCCAAAGAACAGGGTACGCATATGCAAAAATAGCAAAGCAGACAATAATAGATGAACCCATCCCGACTCTCACAGCAACAATCACAAGGGTAAGTTAAGTTCCCGAAAGGCTGTCTAGTTAAGAGTTCAAGAAGGTGCGTGGGATGTGCGGCGTGTTTGATGTCTTGGGGAAGTTCTGCACATGTTTTGTGCAGAAAGAAATCGCGACACTCGTCGCAGCTGAAGAAGGCATGGTCTGCTGCAGTTATTGGTTGCAAACAACCATAGCAGACAGCACCCTCAGTCTCCCCAGCATCCAGATTTGGCAGCACTTCACTGAGGATCAGATCATGCCGATGGCTAAAGTGTCTGGATTTCATCCCTCTCCCTTTCTCTCTACTTGTCTGGTTGTGACACTACTATGTAACTACCCAGTGTTAAGCCAGTGACCAAACCAATTTCCTTCATTCTGTCAATCATTGAGCAATATATTTTTGCTTGAATGGAGCGGCCACTACTAATAAGCTGTATTTAGTAGTAGCAGAATTGTGTAAGTGGCCGACCATTGATATGTCTCCTCAGCTTTTTGCTGTCGAGCATTTTCAATCAATTTAGATTACTGGCCACGTATATGATCTATCGTGTTCGTCACTGGTTCCGAAATTTGTCACCCAGCATGAGGTGTTTAGGATTGTTTACTAATTATTATTAGATGGACGACTAATGCGATGATTTATATATTCTAAAGCTTATTGTTACAGACTCGGGAACATTTCTACACAAATTCGACCGGTCATACCTAAATGAGACTGCCTCCCATTTTTCAATATATCTTCCAATGTTTGGACAATGTTAAAGTCGGGGCAAAGTGACACACGGTGGCCCTTGATGGCACAAGGAAACCGTGTGTGGCACTCGACTTGCCGCTCGCAAGAAGAGTCCGCCAACCAATCTCAACAATTTATAGCAAGCAGTGCATCAACATCGCATAAAACAGTGCACAAAGAGTAAATTTCAACACGAGGGCAAAACGGTCACAAATATCTTCATTACTTCAATAGCATCATTACAACTTACAAAAGACTTTGTTTGCATCCACAGTGTGCAATCTAGCTAGAACGGCAAGCTAAAACAAAGCAAGGGACTCTCGGGTATGGGTGTGCATGACTCCCATATAGTACCATTAGGAGGTAAAACTAAAGTGACAGTAGTAGACGTAACTATGTGCGAGGAGTCATAGTGCCCCTTTTTAGAGAAATACAACTCGAAATGACTTGAAATTTTACAGGGAAACTTAAATATATACAACGGTGGTCTCCACCAAAATTGAGCAAAAACGCACGCCTGGATCTTTAGATCTTCACTGTTGGCTTTTGACGTGCGCGGGCACTGCAATTGGGCGCGCGGGCGCTGTGCTTGACGGGCGCATGGGCGCGAGACTTGATGAACTTGTGAGGGCGCATGGGCGCCTGTTGGAAGGGCGCGGGGGCGCTGAGCTGGATGGGCGCGGGGGCGCAGTGCTAGGCGGGTGCAAGGGGCAGCCCGTGACACAAAGCCTAGTGCATTAGGCTGTGACATTACACGCCAGACCCGTTGTATGGTCCAATGCGTTCATTTTTCCTGCGCACCCCTACACTAGACGCCTACATGATGAGTCCATGACAAGCAACCACGCCCAATCCCTTGAGCCTCAAAAGCTGCGTGCTACAACGACTCTTTATGATGACTACTTCAACGCATCCTTTGGTGCTCAACGTCAAATATTTCAAACGCACTGCCTATTGCTCCCGTTAGTTGTACTGTTGCGGTACAAGACTAGGTATAGTACGAAACTAGGTATAGTACAAAACTAGGTATAGCTCTCGTCGTAGATTACCGAACATGGTTTGCCCGCACATGTGAATACACCATTGGCAGAAAAAGGACTGTTAATACTAGATCATATGATCGGCGTAATGTACATAAAATCTACTTCCACACTTCTTTTTTTTGGCTGTTTTCCCTCCAATATTGTTGCTGAAGGTGCACAGTGCATTAACGACCAAACTTCAGCTTATCGCGACAAAGAAAAGTGCAAGCAGAACAGTAACTAACAAGGTCTTATTTCATCACTTTACCATCAGAAAGTTTTTCAACAGTAAAGTGATCAAGAAAAGAGCAAAGCTTTTCAACAACAAAGTGACCCTGACCTTTTGAAAATTCACAAGTCCTGGCATGAATCATGTGCAGAGCCACACTATAGTCATCTACCTACATACCTTCAATCCTTAGCCCCAGAGTTTTCAATTTTCTGCTTATCCAAAAGAATCTCAAAAACTAAGAGTTTCTACTTTTGTACATAGTTGTGGTCTTAATCATTAATGAATTTTTGGAAGCATTTAAATCATATCACGAGACCAAAAGATCAAAAGAATGTAAAATCAATCAAACCTATATGCTTGCTAAGAACGCTTCTATCTTGCCTCTAATGCAATTTTTAATGGTGAATGAGGTACGAAAAAATATATAGAACGCAAAAGTAGATGCTCGCTTCGACTAAATGAAAGTACAAAACTAGTAAGGACTCATCTTTGAACAAAATCATAAGATTTCTCATCACATTCAAATATTGCCATTCACCTTTTTACAGAAATCATAAACTAGTTAAAGAACACTGATCCTATGTAAGAAATCAGGCTTCTCATGCAGGAAAAGTGAACAGTATTTCCCGATCTTTGGTTATCCACCACCAACGCCTAGTGGCGGCTCGGCCAGCTTCCTCGGTCTTGTACACGAAATAAGCTTGACCATATGTCATGCCGGTCATGATCTTCTCTTCAATCTCGCCGAACTTGGAGAACAACGACACCAGCCTCTGCGACGGCATGTCTCTTGGCACGCTACTCACGTATACCTTCCTCCGGTTCCTCGCCTCTGTCGACGTTCCTCTCCTCTCTCCAGCTCTTAACCTTGCCATTGTTACCGATTTGTGTTGTAGGGTTACGTTGTAGTATCTTATGCGGCTAGCTCCTATTGCTTGCTGTGTTTATATATAGTGGAATTCTGGTCTCCTATTGATTATGGATTTGTATCACATACCGATTAGGATTACCCAGTGGACCGACTTGTACTTTTGTGTTCTTATAGACCCATTTAAGGCAATGCGATATCCTAATCTCGGAATAAAAGGAAGATTTTGGCCGTAACACGAGTAGTGACAATTAATGATACTCGACATGTGACACGAGTCTAAACAAAATATGTTTTTAATTTCTCTTTTTTTTTTTGGTTTAGTTTGGTATGGCTGGTGAATTAAACTCGCGCAGAACAGGGCCTCATTGCCGATCTGATAAAGAACTGATCATTCACACAGGGTCTAGGCGCTTCGCAAGGATTTAATTTCATATGAACTACTTGAATAAGGAAGTTACTTGTAAATTGAAGAGCGAAATGAGAGATACATGCCGTTTGTGAGTTGATGCCTCCATAAAACTGTCGTTAAAGTACATCTAACTTCAGTTTCATGTTTTTGGACACAAAATTTAAGGCATTGATTAATAAAATGCCGGATTCTATATATATATATATATATATATACAAACGCGCGCGCCTTATTCTTCGGTGCATGCTTGTTACTGCTAAGATTCAATTGTAAGAAGCAACTAATAAGCAAATTTCTTGAAAACTGGCAGTTGGTTTTAGTAATAGGTTTCCCTTGTTTTTCTGTTACTTCGTGACGGGGCTTGTCTCTCTAAAAGGGATAAGACACTAAAACTGAAAAAACGGATAGGGAGCATCTCTGTTGTAACAGTTTTTAGTGACAAATATTATCATTAAAAGTATCTTGTCGTTATTGCTATAATTTATATTGGCAATCTTCTATCACTAAAATGTAGTAAGCGACATTTTTCTCTTACAGCAGCATAGAATCCTAGTCCTGAAAACACTAGTACGACAATTATACCTTTTGAAAAAAAGTTTGGATGTACGATAAGATAGAGTTGCAACAAGCTAAACAACTAATATGAATACTTTAAGAATATGCCATTAGCATTTTGGCCACATAGCTTAAGGCTATGCTGAATTACCCAAAGAACAACAAAGGTGCAAAAAATAATTTATGTCTAGACTCAGTGACTGCGGGGATCAAGTACAGCACCCGTGAAAACCTGAAGCCTCTTCCTTGATCGTGAACGTGAAGGGATGGTCCGCTACAAAGCTATGCCCTCTCCCTCCCCCTGCACCGAATCCACTGATACAAATACAACCGACAGTCGCAGCCGCAGCCACGGTCCTGTCTCGTCTACTTCTCTAGAACCTTTCTGGATTATATTTGAGATGTTGAATGGAAGTCCATGGGAGTTATGCACCATTTCTGTTAGGTCCTTACAGTTGTCCATAAATGGTAGTTCTAGTCCCAAATCTCACAGGATACTAGAAGCCTCAATGCTATTGGAGAACTTGAACTTTGGTACCCAGAAGTCTGCAAGGAACTCTAGCCTCAGGTCGAAACGTTGATGTAGAAACCCAGGATCAGAATCGACCTTTTGTAGCAGGCTCTTCAGTCCATCGATCTCGTTCGGGAGCAGGATATACATTGAGAATTGCCGGCAGTCTTTGCCACTTTTGTACGCGATTTTCAGGAGTTTGAACCCTTCAAATGATCTGTATGGATGGAATTCTGTATTGGTCATGAAGGCAACTTTGGCTTTGTCACCATTGAGAAGGTAAAAGTCCCTCTTTGTGGTCCGTCTTGGATCAAATGGACGAGTCCAACTACCTTTGAAGTAGAGTGCATTTGCAAGGAGCAGAACTGTATCCTTAGTTAGAGAACTGAGAATATTTTTTTTATATGCCCTTGTGATGCTGCCTCAGCCCATGCATTAACTTCCTTCATCACTTGGTTGGCCTTCAAGTATAATACACATGACCAACTATCAAAATAAGCAATATAGTTGCTTTTCTACATAATGAATTGATAATCAAGGATAGTATTGTAAGGCTGTTAGGAGCCCAGTAAGCAGACTTAATTTTGACCGGCATATCCTGATAATGATGTTATATGAACTCTTCAGAATGCCTGAAGTACCCGTGTCGGACACTCGACACTTGAGATCCGTATCCAACACATCTCATAAGATATGTCACTATGAGCATTAAATCATGTGCTAGTACCTTAGGAATAACTAAAAGTATTAATATGTATGAATAATTTCCGGTCTCCATTGAAAATTTGACAAATCACATACTTAGACAAGTATCCCACTCGGACATTCGTTCCGAGTCCATCCAACATAGCTGCTAGAGCGGTTGTAATGGACTGTCTGGTGTAGTTATTGAGGTTAGAGTCATCGGATGTTCATTAGACTTGTTGGCTCTTCAATCCGTCTCTACATGGTAGAGCTTTAACTGGATTTGTTTACATAGTACTAAGCCATCTTGAAGATATCTTACCTCAGCCACAGTCAAATGTTCGTAAAAGAAACAAATAAATTGCAATATACCTCCTCTGAAGAAGGTATGACTAGATCCTCAACTATATGGATGAACAGGATTTTTACGTATCAAAGCTTGTCACACAAGGCTACAGTAAATAGAGAATCAATTGAAGAGGCATGTGACATTACCTGAGTTGCAAAATCTACATTTTTCGCTTCGCCTGCATAGATGTGTCGAAGAAGGTCTCGATACGAAGGTTTTAGGGGAAAACGCTGATCCGCCTATGCGGCGTTCAAGCAAGACACGACTGGGCCACCGCTGCTGTCTGTAGATGGGGACGCCACCGCCATCATCTCAGACAATATGGAATTGATTTGATCGACGTTTGTCAACCCGAAAAAGCCAAGAATCTGCTCCAACGTACGCCCAGTAGATCCTGCAGCCACCATATTCAAAACAGCGTTGAAGGATAGCGGAGACACCACAAGATTCTTGTCATCCCCCTTCTCAACCTCCGTGAGCAGATGTTTGTTTGCTATCCGCACACACGAATTCATCTCTCTCTTCTTTCTCTCTCTTCTCCTTTGGGTTTTCTTGTAAGGACTCTTATCGTTGCAATCTATTTACTTGGTAGGCAAGTTAAGAGTCGAAGTTTGTTCTAGGGCTGGCTTGTGTGACAAAGGTGAGTATGTTGACCATGATTTTTTATTGAACTCAAATTTAACTCTCAATAATTGGGAGACATTGACGATCCCAATCAAATTGGGACATTGATAATTATTTTATTAAAATTCTAAAAGATTGCTCAAAGATCGTCATGTGATCCTAACGCGATCCTAACACTTCTGGCTTCAGCTCAATCCTACTGTGGGTCTTTCTTACCTACGACTATATAAACCTCCAGGTACGCAGGTAATCACACACACAAAGATACAGACTTTACTGTTTTTCAGAATTATTATTCTGTAGATGCGCTCTGACTTAAGTATCGGAGAGTTTTTTGTTAGGAACCTCACTCGGCGGCCACTCTTTTTTTGTCTTGCACAACATTAGTCTAGCCTAGGGTTTCGCAACATACGCGGAACATATATTTAGCAACAATTTTTATTTTAGGATGTCATAAGTTTGATGTGTCTGATTAAGCAAACATAAACATTTGATATAGCGTCATGCAACACTCGACAATGCTCAACATTTTGTGCCTCTTTCTGTTGGTTAATATGACATAGAGAATTAAGACTTGTCTCACCTCACTCCAATGTAAACAAATTAATTCGAATACCTAGGCTCATGGCTAAGTTTGTAAACCGACATTATACGGATCGATAAATATTGAGGATATAAAAGTTTAGAATATCGCAGTTTAGTCAATAAAGAAAAGAAAAAACTAATGCCAAAAGTCACTATTGGTCCCGACTATTTAGCACCTT
>JAVXUP010004757.1:0-26478 GCA_033070095.1 Escallonia herrerae
CATGTCCATAGGTCTCTCTGTCTCTCTCTCTCTCTTCACGCATGCATGCAAAAGAAGAAATTGATCCAGACAGGTGTTATAGCATAAGATGACTCGAAACTTAAATGTGACATAGGGCCGCAAAGAAAACATTAATATATAGGATGGCAAGCAACTACTATCAAGATTTTCTGGGTTGGAACTGATAGAGGGTTGTAAACTAGTTTATTTGAAACTTCTTCATATCTTCTGAGCTAATTTGAAACATCTCAACAGCTATTGCACGGATAAAACCAAGTTTCTGTGCGCTTTCTTTAATACAACACTGCACAGTGTGACTTCTGAGTTTACCATTTTTTGCATCAAATTAATTGTTTTTATTCAATCTTTCTTGTTTTGATAGGGTGGCATGGAAATGTAGAAAGGCAGAAACGAGCAGGCAAAATGGCTCCACCCGTGCAAGATGGGATGAAGCGCTAGAGCACAACCCGTCGGTCTCCCTCCCTATAAAAATTCGATTTGCTCCATTTGATCTATGCGGGTGATGAATTAAAACACTAGATCGCACTTCTTGTTGGTATGTATTCTTTTGTACTGTGCCACCTTCAATGTATCGACTACGGGGAACTTATTTAAAGAGTAAAGATAAATATCTAGTGCAAAACTAGATATTTATTGTCGCAATATTTTTATTCTGTCTTAGCCATGGATGTGCAGTCACAAGTTGTTAGAGAAAGAGGTGCAGCCTTTCGAGAAGTTTAAGCATCGCTCACAAACGATGACTTGCAGGCATTAGAAGACTTCCCTTTACAGTATCTTCAAATGAGCTAGTCTTGTCAACAGTTACCTATTTGACAGGTGCCGTAGTCAGATATGATTTTAATCTTTTGTTTTGGTGCATATTTATAAGGTTGTCTTAATTGAAACCATCCTCATCACTATATTACTATATTTGGAGACAGTGGAGTTATGGAGGTGGTCGAAAGGGAATTAAGTAAGATGGAATTTGAAAAATAAAGACGCGTTGCCACTTGCATGTAATTAGGAAGATTTAATACTTAAACAGGACGTGACGTTCACTTCCTTCTGATCATCTTCACTTGATACTGATATCTCTATTTACATATTCTTCTCAATATACTTCGGATATGGGAATTCCTTGCTTGCTTTTTAAAGATTTTTTGAATAAGTTTTATGGAACACAAATCAGCATGTGAAATATTTGGGATTTAGAGTTTTTGGTCTCCTTATTCCTTGGTTGGAGCAATGTCCATTTGGTTGGGGAGGTTTTCATTAATGAAGGAACTTTCATACTTCCAACTATGGATAATTTTTTGCTGCTAGCCTAGTTGTAGGAGGATAGTTACAATCCTTCGTACAAAACATAGTGACATTTTTGCTAACTTCGATAACAATTCTTAATAGCACTTTTTTAACATCATTAAATAAAAACAGGTAAAAAAATTGAATGACTATAAATAGTCAACTATAAATAGTCAACTATATAGGGGTTGTAGCTATTTTCTTACAACCTAAATAGTAGCCAAAAACTTTCCTTCTACTGTTGTCTCCAGGAAGAGAAGTCTTTGGCTCACTACTAGTAATTTGTCTTTATAGATCTTTTGATTGATATGGATTGAGCTTAAGAAGGTAAATTTAATTAACCCAACAAATACTCAGCTATATGGTAGTATAAACTTGTTTCGTACTTGCCAGAAAGAGGACTTCCCTTCAATACCAGAGCACTATACAAGTATTATCAAGACATCTTCATTTTTTTGACATTAAAGGAAAAACATATTGTGGCTTATAAATTTCAGTTTAAAATATGAATTTTTAACGTATAAACTACGTGCTGTATCAAAAAGCGCCCATAGTGATTTTTAGCGAAAAAGAAATATCACCAAATATACAAGCAATAGCGCCGAGTAAAAGCCATTAAAACGTAGGATCCCTATCCTATCATCCGTGACATATTGGAATGCGCAGGAGGTTACTTCAAGCACTCCAATGTAATCATCTGTTGACATGTATAGCATGTTGAGATAAAGTGGCTTTTAGTGCACTAACTGAAACCATTGACCAAGAGAAAGAACTTTAGAGGTATAATTCCTTTGGGCTCTGAAAGATATGTTCCACTGGCAGGCATGTTCCGTGGATGTCCTGAAACTAGGAAGGGTCCGCTGGCTTAGAAAGCTACAACATGACTTGCCCCGTCCAAGTCCACATAAAACTCCCTTAGTGTACGAAAAATCTAACACATCAAGTAGTTGCTTGGAGAAGATGTTATTGGGGGGCAACCTGAAATTAGGTCGGCATTTTGCTGACTCCATTACATACATAATAATATTCCCAACATTCACACACTGGTCCGCGCGCACATTCTAGAGGGAGATCTTCAACTCAAGTCATCATGCACCACTTTCTATTACCCACTAAAGACTTCTGGTAGATACTTTTCTCGCAAGCGCAAGTAGAAGGCACAAAGTACATCATTATGCATAGGTTAATGGATTTGGACGAAAAAACATTTTTGTTTTTTAATTCGACGATGAGGTACCGTCACAAGCCAGTTTGTGTGTCTCGCTAGTATTTTAAGAGTCCATCACACCAAATAAGAGTCCTTTAATTCTAGCTAACTCATGTAAATCGTAAACAAAAATTGAATTGTAACCAAAAGCAGCATATAAAATCTATCATGTAAAAAGCAAACAGCAGTAACCAACTGAGGTGAAGTTGAGAACTTGCCAAAATAAAAAGGGTATTCGATCAGAGTGTGATTTTCTTGAGTGATTAGCATGGGGACCGGGTCTTTACAACTTAATTAGTTAACATGTTTAAAGTCATGTTTGCAACCAATTAAGATGTCCAAATCAAAACAAGTAAAAGTTTGTTTAGAGTTGACACATATCTCAAGTCACATTTAGAACACAGCAACCCACCTAGCGGAGTCCAAGACATAATGCGGTGCCACCATTCCATAAAGGTGATCAATTTATTCTAAATTGGGGACCAAAGCTACAAGCCCTACCATCCTGCCCCCATCTTGGACTTTTACGTATTGACACTGGAAATATCCCATCCTTCCCCAACCCTAATCTATGATTTATCTTTTCAGTCCTATATATATTGCAGTCCCATGAACAGGCATTAATCCACTTGTCCATTTTTGGTCTCACACAGAGACATCTTAGGAGAAAAAGAAGAATGGCTGCCATAACCAGAGATTCAAGTATGAGCCTTGAAGTCAACAGAGAGCCTCAACAACATGGGGTTATTATTGAGGAAGTTGATCGCCTCATTAGGGTTTACAAAGAAGGGCACGTCGAAAGACCTGCAATCATGCCATGTGTTTCAACTGCATTGGCGCCCGAGCTCGGTGTGACATCTTGGGATGTAGGCCTTGATACGTCCACGGGCATTTGGGTACGTTTCTATTTACCAAATTTCCAGGGGAAGCTCCCTTTGCTTGTCTACTTCCATGGTGGTGGATTTTGCGTGGGCTCTGCCGCTTGGAGTTGCTGCCATGACTTCCTCTCGCAACTATGGCCAAAGCGGGTTGCATAATCATGTCGGTGAATTACCGTTTAGCACCAGAAAATCCATTTCCGGCTGCCTATGATGATGGTTTCAGAGCCCTAACGTGGGTGAAACAAAAAGCCCTTAGTGGGGATAATGAACTTTGGTCAAGGCAATGCAATTTCTCTAGCATTTTTCTAGTTGGTGATAGTGCCGGTGCCAATATAGCCCACAACGTGGCCTTAACATTCTCTAACAGCGCAAAACTTAGGCTTTTTGGCCTAAAGGGAACAATACTAATTCAACCATTTTTTGGTGGAGAGGTAAGGACTAGTTCAGAGAAACTTATGGTTCAACTGCCACGGTCGGTGCTTAGCTTGGCCGCTTCGGATGCGTATTGGCGATTATCACTGCCATCAGGGGCGAATCGTGACCATCCATGGTACAATCCTGTGACAAAAGGATTAACAATTATGGATGGCTTTAGTGAGTTGCCTGTTATGGTATGTGTGTCTGAGTTGGATATTTTGAATGACAGGAACTTGGAGTTTTGTTGGGCTTTGGCTAGAGAAGGCAAGAAAGTGGAGTATGTAGTGTATAAAGGTGTTGGGCATGCATTTCAGGCCCTGGACAAGTCTCAGATCTCAAGGATTCGGACTGGTGAAATGACTTCTCATATCAAGGCATTCATCAGCAGATCAGAGATGTCAAACGGGCCGGACGGCCCGCGGCCCAACCCGAAAAAAGCCCAGGCCGGCCCGGCCCGTTGGCTGCCCCGGAGGAATTGGGCTTAGGGCCTGGGCTTGGACCAGGCCGAAAATTCTGTGAGAAAAGCCCGGGCCAAGCCCGGCCCGATTCTGGCCCGGTTCCGGCCCCACTTGTTTGAATTTTTTGTTTTTCCCCCTTTCTCCCCCCTTTTCCTCCAACGGATATATTCCCCAAAATTTCACTTTTACCCCCCCAACAGCAATATAACGGCTAGTTTGGGGGGTATTTTAGTCTAACTTAATTTTTTCAACTCCTTTAAAGGTTTTTACACTCTTACCCTCCCCAACAACTATAAACGGATAGTTTTTAGGGGTATTTTGGTCTTTTGTGAAGTTTCTAAAATCTATAAATTCACACCATTTCTCTCTAATTTTTCACACCAATCTTCTTACTCTCTCTTATCTAAACATTCTATATTTCTACAAGCTTTGCTACTATTTCCCTCTCCAATTACTACTCTTGCTAATTACTACTAGTATTTACTAATTAGTACTCTTGTTTATTAATTACTACTCTTGCTAAATTCTAATTACTAACTACTACTCTTATTAATTTGTTACTCTCTAATTCTTTTGTCTAGTAATTAGTAATTAGTGAATTTTTATTTATTAATTACTATTACTAAATACTTTTTAATTACTAACTCTCTCCAATTTCAGAATTATCCTCAGTGATTAATATTTGTTACTCGTTCATTCTTTTAATTGTTATTTCTTATTACTACTCTTATACTTGTGTATTTAGTTACTCTTACGAATTTTATTTCCAATCTAGTAAAAAAGTTTAGCGTGAAATATGGCTGGATTATTGAAGAAACTGAGGCGTGGATCATCATCACGAAAAACATCATCATCATCATCGCAAGCACAAGCGCCAGCGCCACGGCCATCACAAACACCAATCCAAGCACCAACACAACCATTCGTTCCTGGACGAATGAGTACAGGCTGTATGATAGATACCCAAGCCAATTGGGAGTTCAATCAAAACATTCCAGATTTTGAATACACGCCTGATGAAGACCCCCCGCATTATAGTCAAGGACGCAGCTCGGTTGGCGAAGCTACTACTCCGTGGCATAATCTCAACCCTATGCCTGGTCATGATGAAGAAGGGCCGAGCAATGCCTCCGGTAATGAGCCAGAAGTCCAAAAGGGGAAAAAAAGAAAGCCGAGTGTTGGAATCATTTCGATGTAGTTACGGTGGACGGCATCCGAAAAGCTCGATGTAAGTACTGCGCTAAATTATTTTCGTCTGGTAGTGGTAATGGACATCTTAACAGGCATTACCCTCTGTGTGCACCTCGACAAGGCCACGTCGAACCTACCCAAACGCAGTTATCTTTTGACGGTAAGTTATTTGTTTATAATCAGCGAGAGCAAAGAGACGGTCTCGCTGAATTTGTTATTCACGATGAACAAGCCTTTTCTTTTGCCGATAATCCTAAGCACTCTAGATATATGAACACATACGTTCAACCTTTGTACAAAAAGGTTCATAGAAACACAACTAGATCCGATGCACTCCGACAGTATAATGCTGCTAAAGCACGCCTTATCGATTATTTCGATAAATTTGACGGTAAAGTTAGTCTTACTTCTGATATTTGGCAATCTCCATTTACTTTTGTTAGTTATTCTTGTGTGACCGCTCATTGGATTGATGCAGATTGGGTTATGCACAAGAGAATCATCGCTTTCGAGCTCTTTCCTTTTCCGCATGATGGAATGAACATTGCTACTCTTATATTAAAAGCATGTACCACATTTAAATTAAAGGATAAGATTATGAGTATTAGTTTTGATAATGCTTCTAACAATACAGCTGCTGTTGATGCTTTAAAGGAGAGCCTCAAACCTGTACTTTCTGGTCAATTATTTCATGTTCGTTGTGTTTGTCATATAATTAATTTAATTGTTCAAGATGGTTTAGCTGCTGCAGGAGATATTCTTGTCAAAATGAGGGGTATGACAGCGTATGTTAATAGCTCGAGTCCGAGAACACAACAATTTAAAACGTTGTGTGTTGAATATAATATGCCTCGCAGGAGAGCAGTTACAGATGTGGTCCACAGGTGGAACTCTACATACCATATGCTTTTACACATTCTGGCATACCGAGAAGTCTATACGCATTTTCTACTAACCCAGTTCCCAGCCGGCTTGCCAACTCAAGAGGAATGGCAGATGGCCACATACCTAGCTGAATTTTTGGAGGTATTCTACACGTCTACCAATTTATTGTCTGGTACGTACTATCCCACCTCTCCTCTCGCTGTAATAGAAATTCTCAAGATGGCTACAATGTTAACAAAATGGAGATATATAGGACCCTTTAGGGAAATAGTAAAAGTGATGGATAAAAAGTTTAATAAATATTGGAGTAGACTGCCTGTTATTTTTGCTGTGGCTACTTGTTTAGATCCTAGGTTAAAGTTGCATGGCGTGAACGCCTCGATACAAGAGATATCGAAATTAATGTGCTACACAGCAGAGGAGACAACCGCACTCACAGCAAAAGTGAGCAAGAGGTTTGAGGAATTGTTCAACCTCTATCGTAATTCTGCTGACGTGCGCGGGCGAGCTACATCATCCACTGTTGAGAGGTATTATGCGCCATACCTTAAGGGCTTTGAACATCTAGTAGCAAGACAACTACCAGGTGAAGGTACTTCTAATTCGGCAGGTTCGTCTACTTTTTCCTCTTTTAATGAGATTGGTGTATATGCAAATACTGATCATTATTCTGATTTATCAATGCAAGAACAGGTTAATTTTAATTTGTTAAATTTTTGAAAACAAAATCAAAACATGTATAAAACTTTATCCCAAATTGCACGGGATGTACTGCCAGTGCAAGCCTCCACGGTTGCTTCAGAGTCGGCATTTTCAGCCAGCGGGAGGGTTTTGGATGACAGGAGGAGTCGTCTTAACCCCGAGTCGCTCGAGCTATGTGTATGTTGGAAGGATTATCTTGATGCGAAATACCGCGAGCAAGATAAACCGATTGATGATAGGAAGAGCAGTGACTCGGATATTGAAGTACTTCCGGATGATTAGGTAATTTCTTTTTATTTTCCTTCTCTTAAGTTTTAAGAATAAATTTTTTCACAAAATATACTTTTTTTTATATATATAAAATAAATTTTTACAAGCAAGATATATATTTTTTCGTATATATAAAAAAATAGGTAATTTCGCCTGTTTGTTTACAAGCAGCCGGTCCCAAGCCCGGATAAAAGGAGGAGGGCCTATGAACACATTTATTTTTCTATACTTATTACTAAAGATCGTCTCTGGAATTAACATGTATCAATCCCGGGTTTTTGGCCAATTAGTTTTGAAGTAAAATATCAAATAGTAGAAACATTTACTCTTAAATAGTAATAATTGTTATGTGTTCAGATTTTATTAATAAAGATCACCAAGAAGAGTAAGAAAAGATTTAACATATAGCAAAAAATAAAATGAGAGACAAATAAATATATCTATACATACATACATATATATGAATATTACATATAATGAAATAAAATGATAAAAATTAGATTTGTCAAAATTTGAAAATTGGACATGCCTAAAGATGAAATTTAAAATTGAATAACAAGAAAATTTAAAAAAATTTAAAAAAAAGGGCCCGGGCTGGCCCAAGCCCGGCCCTAGAAATTGGGCCTAGGGCCAGGGCCTGGATCGGGCCTAGTATTTCTCCTCAGCCGGCCCGGCCCGGCCCGGATGGCTTCCTCCCTGGCCCGGCCCCAGCCCGTTTTCGCTTAAAGCCCGATGGACCCGGGCCGGGCGGCCCAAGCCTAGCCCGTTTGACATCTCTACAGATGACCAAGCGTCCAAGCTCGCTCTCTCACCCATAAACACACATACTTGTCATGGTTTTGTATAGAATACATGCTAAGCCTATATGAGTTACAGATGTACAAAACTTCCACTATTATGTCTTTAAATCGTACATACCTGACTTAAGAAATTACTTTTGCAAAATCTTCCACCGTCAGAAATACCTTTGGAGGAAAATACAAGTTTATGGTTCAAGACTTATATGATTATATTCTCCCTTTCTCCTGTTACTATGAACAGCAAGCACGTTAAGATTTGATGGACACACACACACACACACACACACACACACACACACACACACACACACACACACACACACACACACACACACATATATATATATATATATATATATATATATATATATATATATATATATATATATATATATATATATATATATATATATATATATACAATCGGAAGGCAACCATACGTCAATAAGGCCTTGCCTGGCACCCCCCAGTTTGGGTGTTGACGATTGGTATAACAAATCCGTGGTGCCTCTTCATAGGAAAGACTTAGGTGTTTTTTCCGGCCCCCAAATTTGGTATCAGAGCCATAAATCCTTGGTTTTGATGAGATATGTTTCAAGTAAATGAGATGTACTGAGTAACCCAGAGCAAGTAACCCCTGTTAAATTGATAAATGAGTAATCTTAGAGAAAGTATGTATGTATGTATCTAGAATGGAAGACAATTATGAAGAATTTCGTAGATTTTTTGCTGTCATACAACTTATCGATGATACAAATGCTAATATTAGATTTCATATTTCTGAACGCACTTTACCTTTAAAATACAACCCTTTAATGTCATATGTTCGTAGTTTATTAAATTTAGATGCTATGATTGCAAGCTTAAATTCTTATTTAAAGTTTTTAGTAGCCTTTTTCATATGCTTTAAAGACATGGATAACAATAGTTATTATCACAATGAGTACATTAAAAATAGAACTACAAGACCCAATATAGATCTCTTTAGACAAATAGCTGAAAAACATGAAGCTAATTATTATCTTCATATGCATCTTCAACCTCGTTGTTTATATTTAAAGTATTCATGTTATTAATTGAAATCTAATATTAGCATTTGTATCATCGATAAGTTGTATGACAGCAAAAAATCTACGAAATTCTTCATAATTGTCTTCCATTCTAGACTGCAAATCTAGTTTTTACCAAATTAAAATGTGGCCCGAAAACATTAAGTGGACCGTATTATCTACACCCGAAGGCCTCTACGAATGGCTAGTTATGCCTTTTGGCCTCAAGACAGCCCCAAGTATCTTCCAATGCAAAATGGATGATATTTTTAGACCTTATAATGAATTTATCCTAGTCTATATTGATGATATTTTAATATGTAGTAAAAATGATACAGAACACATTTCACACCTAGACTTAGCATTTAAACTATTTGAAAAACATGGCTTGATTCTTAGTAAAAAGAAAGTAGAATTATTTAAAACAAATGTAAAATTCTTATGTATGGAAATAGGAGACGGTAAAATTAGATTACAAGAACATATAGCTAAGAAAATCTTACAGTTCCCAAACAAATTAGAAGGTTTAAAATAAATACAAGCATTCTTAGGTTTGATAAATCAAGCAAGAATGTACTTTAAAGATTTAAGCAAATTAATAGGACCATTATACAATAAAACTTGTAAAAATGGTCAAAGACATTTTAATATAGAAGATGTTAATCTTATAAGAACTTTAAAAGATAAGGTAAAACAATTACCAGACTTATATTTACCATTAGAAACAGATTACTTAATCGTTCAAACAGATGGTTACAAAGAAGGCTGGGGAGCAGTCTTATATTGCAAACCTAATAAATACAACAATAAAAAAAGAAGAACGCTTGTGTAGATATGCCAGCGGTAAATACAAAAAAAGCAACCAATATTTAACAAGTTTAGATTTTGAATTACTAGCAATTATATATGCTTTAGAGCATTTTAAGGCATTAGTAATTAGCAAACACGAATTCTATATAAGGACAGACTGTGAAGCGATTGTTAGATACAACAAAAATAAAGATTCGCGTTATACAAATAGATGGATAAAGTTTTTAGCTACCCTTAGCAATTACAGGCTAGACAAAATAGAGTGGCAACATATTAAAGGAAAGGACAATACTTTAGCTGATCTATTATCCCGAAAACTTCTCAGTTAAATTTTTCTCTGTTTCAGATATGATAAATCATACCAACATCAAAGCTTTCCTCAAAGCTGAATCACGATATATCATAAGAACTTTGGGCCATTATCATAATTACTTCTCATAAAATAGCATTAAGAGAAGTAATTTGCCTTCGGACCATTATTATTCTCTCATAAACTAGCCGTTAGAAATTGTAGCCATGGTACTCAACGGCTAAAATAAATTACCAAATACCAAAACTAATACTCTAGGACAACATATATATATATATATATATATATATATATATATATATATATATATATATATATATATATATATATATATAGGTATGCTGCCTTGTTGAGATGGGCATGTTTTCTCAAAGAACACAGAAATGAAAGAAGATACTGGCAACACTTCTCCTTCCCACCTCCACCATTTCTCTACAATATGTCCAAAGCTTTGAGGGTCCGTTGTCGTATCATTACCTTTGGCATCTCTTCAATCTCAAAGCTCCTTGGTATACCTTGACTTTCTTGTTTCGGTCTTTATGCTAGGGATGTAATATGTCTACTAAAGTCCATTTCATTGGAAACTTGCACCTGCTAGTTACGGCGGCTCTATTGGCGTGCCTTGAGACACCTGGTCCAAAAGTGTGGATCAATCTTGCACCTTAAGTTTGGCAAGCTTTCGGACAGTCATTTCCACCCCAAGAAGTGACCAAGGAGGAGTTGAACAAGCACTAACTTAATTTTGCCAAAAGGTTAAAACTTGTCTCCGTTGATGCTGCTATATATAAACATTCAGTTTATATTTCTATATCCCATTAATACAATTTTTTTGGAATAAAAAAAAGTGTTGTGTGGAGTTTCTGTTTCTCTAGTAATGAAAGCTAAGAGAAGTTACAGAAAAATTGCTGGGATGTTGTATCCTGGAGGTGGCGTGCTGTAACCTATTTTATCAGAACACTCCATAGGGGCGTGAACCGTTTAAAGAGAGCGACCTAATCGGTGCCTCAACCCTACATAACTTACTTCTAAGGTGGGCGAGACAGATTCTTTGAACCCTTAGCGCACATCACTTGGTAAGAACAATGTTGTGTTGTTAAAGAACATTGAGATAAATTATTTTTTGTGCTCACAACTAATGGAGGTACATGCTCGGGTATTTTTCTTATATATATATATATATATATATATATATATATATATATATATATATATATATATATATAGCTGATCCGTTGATAGCGCTAGCAAAATAGGAGATTTTGCTAGCGCGATCTGGCCGTCCATCCCTTTGGGATGGACCGCCCATATCTTTTTTTTTTTCGAAAGCTGTCAGTCGTCCGCTACATAGTGTAGCGGACGGACTTTTTTACCATATTGCCCCTCGTCCTCGTCCTCTACACTATATGGCGGATAACTTTTTGGCCTGACGCCGTCAGTCAAAAAGTCGTCCGCTACATTGTGTTGCGGACAACTTTTTGACTGACGGCGATCAAGTCATCCACAACCCCCCTGATAGTTGTCAAACCAGTTCATCATCCGCGATACTATGTAGCGAACAACTTGGTACGGTTTTTTCCGTCCGCTATACTATGTAACCGACTAGACAGATCTAACTACCGAAACTGTGTTTCATTCTCTTTTCGAAACTCATTCATCTTTCTTCTCACAATTTTTCTAGTGGCGTTGGCAAGTAGATCTGCGCAATTTCTTCCAAAGAAATCCTTTAATCGTCTCATCAATCACGTAAGTTCACATTCTAATCCTTTATTCGTTCATAATCTAGAGTTTGTTATGAGTATTGCGGCTTATGCATGGTTTTGAATATGTATATGTTGGATTGTGCTAGCGTTTGTCAATATATGTGTATTGCTTAAATGTTCATGTGATTTCACTTGCATATATACAGCATGTCAACTTATGTGAGCACATGCTAGCGTTGTATGTTTGAAAATTTTTACGCTTCCAACCTTGCCATTTTTTCATAATTTCAGTTGCAAAAAAATGGATTTTAACCCTGGACCAGAAGATCCCTCCGTATTATACGACCAAGCAAATCATGTCAGTACGCTCTTATGGGATGGTGGGGTAAGATCCTTATTTTATCAACTTTCCTATTCTTACGAACATTGTGTACCGTTTGTTTTGGTTAAATTGTATTTATTAATTCGTAGGAAAGAGCACTTCTCAACACAGTAGAAGTGTCCGATAATTTCAAAGCCTGGAAGTTGAACAAAGTCCAGAAACGGTTACTGCGTGGGCTTGGGTTTGGGATTTTCACGCATGGGCAAATCTTTCAACACCTTGACCGGCACTTAATAGGTGCCCTTGTTGAAAGGTGGAGAAGTGAAACGAATACGTTTCACTTCCCTCTCGGAGAGATGACGATTACCCTAGAAGATGTAGGGTTCATCTTAGGGTTACCGGTGACGGGACGGCCGGTAATTGCTCCTCCGTCGGAAGCAACGAATAAGAGAACCGCTAGGGACTTCTTTACTTCGATACCCCAGGATCAATTTAGCACTGGTGGTATCAAGTTGAAGTGGTTGGTAGATACCTACAAGGTTCTCCCGGAAAACTACACGGACGAGATGCTTGTGCTGTACACACAAGCTTTCCTCTTGTGGGTGATGGGGGCAATTCTGTTCCCAACAACGTCGAAGAATACGGTCAGCGTCAAATATTTACCGTTGTTGGGTAACCTGCTGGAGGTTGGGGATTATGCCTGGGGTGCAGCAACTCTTGCGTACCTGTACCGAGCATTGCACAAGGCAACGAGGCCCGACTCCAAAGCTATATGTGCGTGTCTCTCGCTATTGCAGGTATATCATACAAATCTTCATTACGTGCTTTTTTTTTGTTGAATTGACAATAAATTTTGACGATACTTTATTTAATTTGTCTTTGCTCTCAGGTGTGGTCTTATGAACACCTTGCTACCGGCGCACCCAGGCGTAGGGACGGAACGGATAATGTGTGGCCTCGGTTGTGCGCCTGGGAGTACAGCCGGAAGGACAGCCACTACCCGAGGAGAGACGATCCCCATCATAACATTACGTACTATCGGGGGGAGCTCGACTCGTTATCTCCGGCCAGATGCGATGGGCACCGTACAAACGTTTGGCGCGACGGGTGGGAGAGTCGTTCGTCTTCACGCTCTCTGGGTTGCAACGCACACCCCTGATCCACTTCGAGGTCGCAGAGTGGCAGCTACCAGATCGTGCTATGCGCCATTTTGAGTGCCTGCAGGGGTTGCCAGCCGATGCGCCGGATATGAGGGGTAACAGGAACCCACCGGGTGTCGGACGGTTTGGCAAGGCGAATGCGCACGACTTGTGCGCACGAGAACTTGAGGTTTGGGATTCCTGGCAGGACACGTTGGCGGCCATTGTGTCGGAGCCTGACCCCGTGATCAGCATCGAACAGTACAATGAGTGGTACTACCGCATCACCCGGAGGAGAGTAGCTCCAGTAAGGTTTGAACGCGGAGAGAAGTACCACCCTAGGGGTCAGATCGATGAGCAGATGGCATACAATCTGGTAAGTTGCCCAACCAGTGCTTTTAATTGACCTTGATGATTCTAAGTGTGTATGAAGTTACTTATTTATTATCTCTTTGGATGTAGGTTAATGCCTCGTTCGCCTTCTTCCAGAAGTTGAGCGAGCGCAAGGATCTGGTGGATGCAATGGGCGAGGAGCTTCGCCAACAGGCCGAATCGTTGGCTTATGGCTGCAGCCATTTTTTGCGCCAAGCATCCGGGCAGCCTTCGGGCGTCAACCTGAGAATGGGGATCCCGGGTGGCAGCCCCCTTATGTGAGCTCGGGATACGGTGATCCTTCAGGACAGACTTCGGGGGTGAGCCAGGGATACGGTGGTCCCTCTGTACCGGGAATGGGTGGTGATTGGGGACAGCCAAGCACCATGGGCCAGGCTCAAGCGCCGTGGGAAGAGTACAGTGCGCCCTCCTTCTCTTTGCTTCTGGACTCGGAACCCCAACCCCTCTCTCAGAGTCAAGTCACGCAGGACTGGGGTTTCGGAAACATCAGTCTGTCCGAGACACTGCCCATTGTCCCGTGGGCGGACCATCTATTGCGAAAGGAGGGCAATATCCCCCGATCGACCCCCCGAAGGAGTGCAATATCCCCCGGTCGACCCCCGAGGGGAGTATCGCAAAGGGCATCCACTGAAGCCCCTAAAGCCGCATAAATGCCAAATTATCAGAGAGCGGTATTTTAGCGGGTTCCCCCGAGACAAAGCGTTATATAGTGTGAATCACCTTGAGGGGATGGATTACTGTTGCTCGTGGGGAGAAATGTCCTCCCTGGCTCCGGGGAGTTGGTTAGACAGCGGCGTCATCTCTACCTACGTGGAGATTCTGAAGGAAAGGGGTCGGGGGCGGCCGAATGAGTATCCGGCCGTATTTTTGTTGGATGCCTTTTTTCATAGCCTCCTAGTGGTTGAATGGCATGAGTGGGTCGAACGAAGGGGAAAGAAAAAGTTGAGTCAGTGGAGACCGTCCGATAACCTACGAGCATATCTGAATAGGGATAGTCCAGTGAGCTCAATGGTTGCCCACGTGTTTCTAATCCCATTTCTAGGGGAAAGCCACTGGTACTTGGTTTGCTATGAACCAAAGGAAAAAGTCGTATCGGTGATCGACAGTCTCCACGACGATACCCCCCACATGCCTGTGCTACGGATGTATAAAGCCCAGTTGGACTCTATGGTAATCTTGAAGTTGATTGTTTAATGCTTATTGTAACTTGCCAATTGTAAATGTTAACTCGTGTCTTACGCCATTTTCTGTTTCTCACAGAATATATTTTGTGCCATGGTCAATGCTATCCGTGGTGTACCTGTACCGGCGCGGCCAAAGCTCCATTTCCGATTGAAGAAGACGAGGCCCAAGCAACATAATACTTCGGACTGCGGCGTCTTCCTATGCATGTACATGGATTACATCTGTCGGTCTGAGAGCCTCAAGGCGGCCGCCTGGAGTTTAGGATGCATAGAACGCTTTAGATATAGGATAGCTTGGCAAATTTTGAAAGGCCGGCCTAGAGAGATTAGGTTTATTGAAAATCCGTCTAAGGACGAACATCCGGCTCAACATGAGGACGCCTAGTTGACATTGTACCATTACAATAAATTTTTTTTAATAAATCATGATTATTTATTTAGAAAGCTGTCATTGGTGTGATTTTTTTGGGTTGAGATCAGTTGATTTGTGTTGAATGATTGAGTGATTTAACTAATTTGTGTCCATATCAGTGGACATTTGATTTGATTAGAGTTGGTTTTTTTGCTCTCATTGAGAATGATTGAATGGTGGGAAACAAAATTCATTGAGAATTCTTTAGCTGACGGAGTATCCGTCCGCTACACAGTGTAGCGGACATCAAAATACTAAAATTTCTAAGTAACGAAGTTGATTGTTTCTGCTTCTCCGTCCGCTACACAGTGTAGCGGACGTCCAAATATTAAAAAATTTTCTAAGTGTTGGTTGTTTCTGCTTCTCCGTCCGCTACACTGTGTAGCGGACGTCCAAATACTCAAACATTTTCTAAGTTGGTTGTTTCTGTTTCTCCGTCCGCTACACAGTGTAGCGGACGTCCAAATACTGAAATTTTTTCTAAGTGTTGAAGTTGATTGTTTCTGCTTCTCGTCCGCTACACAGTATAGTGGACGTCCAAATACTAAAAATTTTTCTAAGTGTTGAAGTTGATTGTTTCTGCTTCTCCATCCGCTAGTCAGTGTAGCGGACGTCCAAATTCATTGTGTTGAAGATCTCCTATTTTTAATAAATTGGCGACCGAAGACTTGTTTTAGCCACAGAATCAACAATCTCAATATCGATTAACAATAAAAAAAGTATGATTAACAATCAACAATCTCAACATCGACGGAATCTCAAACGGCACAATTAAGAACCTAAAAGTCAGAAAATAATGAACATTCGACGGAATCTCAAAGCTTGAAGGGAGCTGAAAATGGAAGCGAGTCTGAAGGAGAAGAAAATTGTGCTGAAGGAGAAGAAAAAATATTGTCCACGATACGGTGCAGCGGACGTGTGCTGTATCTATGGTACAGACAATCTAACATTGTGTCAGTCGTGTCAGTCAAAAGTTGTCGGAAAATCGTCCGCAACACAGTGTAGCGGACGACTTTTTGACTGACGGCGTCAGGCCAAAAAAGGTATCCGCCATATAGTGTGAAGGAGGTTGAAGACCCTAGAACAAAATGGCAATCTGTTGCCAGCCAATTTCATGAATAGTTCCAGCCTGCAGGTGGATGTGCTAATTGAGTGTGCTCGTTTTGGAGTCTTTTTTACCAGTGGCAATCTGTTGCCAACGAACTTCATGAAGATTTGTTCATCAGGATCAAAGTAATAAGAGAGAGAAAAAGAAGAAGTCAGAATGAGAGAAGGGAGGGAAAAAGAGAAGACTAGTTCGCTACATAATGTAGCGGACACATTAATGACACAGAAAAAGTCATACCACACATGTGTGGGCCTGTCATTCGTCCGCGATACTATGTCGCGGACGGCATGGAGGGGCAAAAAGGTAAAAAATGTCGTCCGCAATATTGTGTCGCGGACTACTTTTTTTTATCAGGGCCTGTCAGTCGTCCGCGATACTATGTCGCGGACGGCATGGAGGGGCAAAAAGGTAAAAAAATCCATCCGCGACATAGTGTCGCGGACGACTGACAGTTTTCAAAAAAGACGCGATCTGGACCGTCCATCTTTCAGGATGGCCCAGATCGCGCTAGCAAATACTCCATTTTGCTAGCGCTATAAATGGATCAGCTCCCATATATATATATATATATATATATATATATATATATATAGGGAGCTGATCCATTGATAGCGCTAGCAAATGGAGTTAAGTTGCTAGCGCGATCTGACCGTCCATCCTGAAAGATGGACGGTCCAGATCGCGCCTTTTTCCAAAACTGATACCCGTCCGCCATACTGTCTCGCGGACGGGAGTTTTACCTTTTTGCCCTCCTCCCATGTCCGCGAGACTGTCTCGCGGACGCCTTTCTGTTCCTGACATGTGTCAGGAAAAAGGCGTCCATACTGTATGGCGGACGATCTCTAGGCTGACACATGTCAGGGCCTGTCCTCTCGGTCGCCTATAAAGTCTCGGGCGTGAGCCCCGAGAACTGTCCCCTGGGTCGCCTAGAAAGTCTCCCTAATTCTCGGTTCTTTCAGCAAAATTTTTGCGGGCTTTCAGATTCACTTGCTTCCATTTTCAGCACCCTTCAAGCTTTTCTTGGAGTAACACACTTGGTTCAAGCATCACTCAAGCAAGGTAAAGTTTGTGATCTTGCTACCGTTTATCTTAGTAATTTTAATTTGTTATGTTCAGTAAATATATAATTAGCAAAATAGGAGACACTTTTGAGATTATGTATATGGTATCCTAAATCGGTCTAATCGTCAAGATAATTTTGAGATAATAAGCGTATTCTATTTCTACATAGGTCTTTTTCACAATGTCTGATTTCGTGTCGAGCTCCAGCACCCCCGTAGATGCTAGTGATCCGTATCTAGGACGAACCTTTCAAACGTTGGAAGAAGCTGGAGAATGTTTTCGAGCTTATTCATTGAGGGTTGGTTTTGGCATTAGAATAAAAACTACAAGAACAAGCAGCGTATCGAAAAGGATATGCTCTCGCTTATACGAGTGTCATAGGGGCAGAAACCCAGTGCAAAATGAGACACGCGTAGGCAACGATGACAGTGATGATGACGAAATAGGGTATGCGCGGAGAAGACGGGATTGCTTTGCGCGCACGAATTGCCAGGTCAAGATGTTCGTAAGCTATAAAGCCAAACAAGATCATTGGCTTATTACCAGCCTGGAACTGGCACACAATCACCCGTTAGTAACCCCTTCTAAGGTGAGTCAGATGCATCAACACAAGAAGATGGGTAAGGTCGCGAGGAGCCTAATTCACACAATGAGCGATGCGCGGCTAGGACCTACCGACATGATTAATGTTCTTGCTGAACAGGCTGGGGGAATTCAAAATTTAAACTTTAACACGACAGACGTTCGTAACGCGGTCCGAACCCATAGACGAGCCGCGTATGACCTCAATGATGCGCAAGCGACAATGAGCCTATTGAAACGGATGCAGATGGAGGACCCGCAGTTTACCTTCGACTATAAACTTGACGACGAGCATCGAGTTAGCACAATTTTTTGGGTCGACGGTCGTTCGAGGCTAGCTTATAAGCATTTTGGGGATGTCGTGACTTTCGACACCACATACCGTACCAACAAGTACTCGATGCCGTTCGCTCCTTTCACGGGCGTCAATCATCATTATCACTCCATCCTGTTCGGGTTCGCCTTGTTAAGGGACGAGAGCGAGAGTTCTTTTGAATGGTTGTTTAGGGTGTGGCTGGAAGCAATGAACTTCAAAGCACCGACTGTTATCATCACCGATCAAGATTTGGCAATGAAGAAGGCTATTGCTACCGTCTTCCCAGATACTCGACACAACTTGTGCACTTGGCACATAAGCAACAAATACCCTGAACGTCTGCATCACATGTACGCAAAGTATCCAGACTTTAAACAGGATTTTGACAAATGCGTCCTCAAGTCATTAACGATTGAGGAATTCGAGGAGAGGTGGGAAAAGCTTGTTCGGGATTACTCATTGCAAGACAACGAGTGGCTCCAGCACTTGTACGGGCTCAAAGAGCAATGGATTGGTGTTTACACGAGAAGTCATTTTTCTGCGGGCATGAAAACGACGGGCAGGAGTGAATCTATGAATGCCACGTTCGATAGTTATGTGGGTACAGCTACCAATTTGAAGAGTTTCGTCACATCAGCACAAAAAGCGGTTGCGTCGTTGTTCGTGAAAGAAAGGGCTGCAGACTTTGCAACCACGTACAAGCAAAGGAGAAGGTTGCTTGAGACCCCGCTGGAGCTGAACGGTGCCAAAGTCTATACGAAGGAGATCTTCCTGCTATACCAAGTAGAGCTGCAAAAATCGGGCCGATACAGTATATATAAGGTGGCAGAAAAGTCGTCGCGTGAGTACAAGGTTTATTCGCTCGTGAATGACCTCGTCCCTGAGAAGCTGCGCAGAATTTATACGGTGACCCACGACACATTGACGGACTCGGTGACATGTGTTTGTAAGAAGTTTGAGTTCCATGGCATCCTGTGTAGACACATTCTGCGGTTTTTCACACAGAAGAATATCAGGACAATCCCCGATAAATACGTCCTGCCACGTTGGACGAAAGGTGCAAACAGGTTGCACGGTACCATTTCCTTTCCGGAGCACCCGTATACTGACTTTGAAGAATCAGAGACGTTGCGGTATAATCATCTGGTGACGATGTTCACCCGTTTGTCCGTAAAGGGTGCTGCTACAATGGTCGGATATAAACATCTCCTCGAGGTAGCTCAGCAGCAAGAGCCCATCGTCGACCAATTGGAAGCAGCTTCAGTCAGCAATGCGGTTGACACCGAGCCTACGACGGGATCAGAAGATGACGAGCCGGGGGAGGGAGCCGACAATGATATCCGGCCTTCGGATCCAATTATATCGCAAACGAAAGGCCGCAAGAGATCTACGCGGATGAAAAGCTCTATTGAGACGGCAACTCAACCAAAAAAGCTAAGAAGGTGTGCATTGTGCAACAAAATGACAGACCACGACAAGCGGAACCATTACAAGGCACTGGGGATAAGTCCAGTGCCTTTGCAAGACGGGGAAGAAGATGATGCCGAGGATGAGGACGAACAAGCTGCAGTGGAACTTTAGTGTACTGAATATTTTGTAATAATCTTTTATGAGCCATCAAAAGTGTCGGACATTTTGTAATAATATTTTAGTAATGACTCGTTTGTAATAACCTTTACAATCATTTTTTTATACGTGATTTCTTACACTGTCCGCTACACTGCGCAGCACAACATTAGAAACCTAAGGTATTAAAGAATACCCCCCCTACAACACTTAGTTTTTTTTTTGTTTTGGTTCACTTCTCTGCGTCCGCTATACTATGTAGCGGACGGCCCCGCAGAATACCCCCCCTACAACACTTAGTTTTTTTTTTTGTTTTGGTTCACTTCTCTGCGTCCGCTATACTAGTCCGCTATACTATGTAGCGGACGGCCCGCAGAATACCCCCCCTACAACACTTAGTTTTTTTTTGGTTTTGGTTCACTTCTCTGCGTCCGCTATACTATGTAGCGGACGGCCCCGCAGAATACCCCCCTACAACACTTAGTTTTTTTTTTGGTTTTGGTTCACTTCTCTGCGTCCGCTATACTATGTAGCGGACGGCCCGCAGAATACCCCCCTACAACACTTAGTTTTTTTTTTGGTTTTGGTTCACTTCTCTGCGTCCGCTATACTATGTAGCGGACGGCCCCGCAGACCCCAACACTTAGTTTTTTTTTGGTTTTGGTTCACTTCTCTGCGTCCGCTATACTATGTAGCGGACGGCCCCGCAGACCCCCCTACAACACTTAGTTTTTTTTGGTTTTGGTTCACTTCTCTGCGTCCGCTATACTATGTAGCGGACGGCCCCGCAGAATACCCCCCCTACAACACTTAGTTTTTGGTTTTGGTTCACTTCTCTGCGTCCGCTATACTATGTAGCGGACGGCCCGCAGAATACCCCCCTACAACACTTAGTTTTTTTTTGGTTTTTTTTTTGGTTGTGGTTCACTTTTCTGCGTCCGCTATACTATGTAGCGGACGGCCCCGCAGATACACATATTATCGATCACTTTGTTATTTTTTGAACACTTGCCCTGCAGATAGACAGATATCCAACACTTGGTTTCCCACCGTTAAATCATATTGGTCAATAAAATCAATCGCATTCAATAAATTTTTTGGGTTAAAAAAGTGTTGTAACGTTACAATGTGAATTGGGGAACATCATCTCTCGCAGGAATTATGTTCCTTACACGGATTTACAATAAACCTAATAGCTCTAGGCCGGCCATTCATAATTTGCCAAGCAATCCTATACCTAAAGTCTTGTATGCATTCTTCGCTCCAGACAGTCTTCTTGAGGCTCTCAGACCGGCAAATGTAATCCATGTACATGCAGAGGAAGACGCCGCAGTCCGAGGAATTATGTTGCTTGGGCCTACTCCTCTTCAATCGGAAAATGAGGACCGGCCTGCGCGATACCTTCTCCCGACGCCTACCATTGACCAGGGCAGCAAAAAGATTCTGCGAGAACCATAATAAGCATTAAACATAGCTAGCAAAATAAGATTAATCAGTTTTATAATATGCAAGTTACAACAAGAAGGAAACAGGATCTTACCATGGCATCCAACTGGCCTATGCCTCGGTACATATCAATCACAGGCATCACGTCGGTATCGTCGTAGAGACTGTCGACGACTGAAACCGTGCTCTGTAATGGTTCGTAGCAAACCAAGTACCAGTGGGCATTCCCTAAAAAGGGGATTAGAAACACGTCGGCAACACTTGCGCTCACTGGACTATCCCTAGCAAGATATGCTTGTAGGTTAGGGGACGGTTTCCACTGGGCCATGCCTCTCCCCTTCCTTGCATTGCCCCAGTCGTGCCACTCTTGTACTAGGAGCTGATGGAAAAAAGCATCCAAGATAAACACGCGCAGACCGATGTCTGGATGCTCCCGACACCTTCGCCTCAGAATTTGCACGTAGTGCGAGATGACACCGCTGTCTAACCAAGATCCCGGCGCCAGCGAGGCGATCTCTGTCCAAGAGGCATTGTAATCCAAGCCCTCGGGGTGATCCACGTCATACGACGCTCCGTCTTGGGGGGCCCCGCTAAAATAACGGGCTCGGATTATATCGCATTTATGCGGCTTTAGGGGCCTGGCTGGATGCCCTTTCGGATATTGCCCTCGGGGGTCGATCGGGGGATATTGGCCTCCAATTCCTTCTTCGGCCGGCTGATATTCCCCTTCGGGGCCGCCAACTGGTCCCGCCCACGGGACAATGGGCAGTGCCTCGGAGAAACCGTAGTTTCCGAAAGGAAAGTCTTGCGTGACTTGAGAGAGGGGTTCCGGGAACAAATTGAAGGAGGGGCCGCTGTAATCGCCCCACGACGCTTGAGCCTGTCCCATCCCCGCTTCAGAGGTACCAACAACTCCCTGACTCACCCCTGAAGCCTGTCCAGAGGGATCACCGTATCCCTGGCTGACGCCCGTATAACCCATTCCCGGGCTTACTCCCGAAGACTGGCCCGATGCTTGGCGCAAAAAATTCCCGCAGCCTAAAGCCAATGTCGCAGCCTGTTGGCAAAGATCCTCGCCCATTGCGCTCACCAGATCCCTCCGCTCACTCAACTTCTGGAAGAATGCAAGCGAGGCATTAACCTACATCCAAAGAGATAAAAAATTAAGTAACTTCAATCAGACATTTATATTCAACTAATTTGGTTCAAGTCAGACTTGTTGGGCAACTTACGAGATTGTATGCCATACGCTCATCGATCTGACCCCTAGGCGCATACCTCTCCCCACGTTCAAAGTTTACAGGGGCTACTCTCCTCCGCGTGATGCGGTAGTACCACTCATCGTACTGATCGATGCTGATAACGGGGTCTGGCTCCGAGACGATGGCCGCCAGTGTGTCCTGCCAAGAAGTCCAAAGCTCTATTTCGGCCGCGCACAATTCGTACGCATTGGCGGTGCCAAACACTCCGACATCCGGTGGGTTCCTGTTAACCCTCATATCCGGGGCATCGACTGGCAAACCCTGCTCCAACTCAAAATGGCGCATTGCTCGGTCGGGCAGCTGCCACTCTGCGAGCTCGAAATGGATCAGGGGTGTGCGCTGCAACCCGGAGAGCGTGAAGACGAACGACTCTCCCACCCGTCGCGCCAAACGTATGTACGGTGCCCAACGCATTTGGCCCGGAGATAGACGGTCGAACTCCCCTCGATAGTACGTAATGTTGTGATGGGGATCGACTCTCCTCTTGTAGTGGCTAGCCCTCCGGCTGTACTCCCAAGCACACAACCGAGGCCAGACTTTGTCGGTTCCATCCCTACGCGTTGGTGCACCGGGAGCAAGGTGTTCGTAAGACCACACCTGAGAACATCAAAAAATTATATTTATATCGTCGATTCAACAAAAATAAAACACAATAACGAAGACATGATTTATATGATATACCTGCAATAGCGAGAGACATGCACATATGGCTTTGGAGTTGGGCCTCGTTGCCTTGTGCAATGCTCGGTACAGATACGAAAGAACCGCTGCACCCCAGGCATAATCCCCAACCTCCGACAGGTTACCCAACAACGGTAAATATTTCACGCTGACCGTGTTCTTCGACGTCGTTGGGAATAAAATTGCTCCCATCACCCACAAGAGGAAGGCCTTTGTGTACACCACAAGCTCACGGCCCGTATAGTTTTCCGGCAAAACCCCGTAGGTATCTACCAACCACTTCAACTTTATACCACCAGTGCTAAATTGATCCTGGGGTATCGAAGTGAAGAAGTCTCGCGCTGTTCTCTTATTCGTTGCGTCTGACGGAGGAGCAATTACCGGCCGCCCCGTCACCGGCAACCCCAAGATGAACCCTACATCTTCTAGGGTAATCGTCATCTCTCCGATCGGGAAGTGAAACGTATTCGTTTCACTTCTCCACCTCTCAACAAGGGCACCTATCAAGGCCCGGTCAAGCTGTTGAAAGATCTGCCCATGCGTGAAAATCCCAAACCCAATTCCACGCAGTATTCTTTTCTGGGAATTGTTCAAGGTCCATCTCGTGAACTCGCGAGATACTTCTACGGTGGTGAGAAGTTCTCTTTCCTACGAATTATTAATAAATACAATTTGAGCAAAATGAACGGTAAAACAACGTTCGTAATAATAAGAAAGTTGATAAATAATGTATCTTACTCCACCATCCCATATGAGCGTACTGATATGGTTGGCTTGGTCGTATAACACGGATGGATCTTCTGGTCCAGGGATAAATTCCATTTTTTGCAACTGAAACTATGGAATCGGATTTTACAAACGCTAGCACATGAACAAATACATACATATATAAATCCTCATCACCGCTAGCACATGCTCAATGCATAATCAAAACCACGCATAAAACGCAATATTGATCACAACTATAGATTAGAAACATGTAAAGGATTGATTTTGTGAACTTACGTGATCTATTAGGGGGGGTATTAAAGCTGCTCTTATGAAGAAATTGCGCAGATCTGCTTGCCAACGCCGCTGGGAATATTTGTGAGTAGGAAGAACGGAGAAGAAGTGTAGAAGTTATAGGGGGTTCTTTTGGGTTTGAATATATATATTTGCTGTCGGACAATATATATTTGCCGTCCGCTATATAGTATCGCGGGTCTGTTCCTTGTCCGCTATATAGTATCGCGGACGCTAGACTTTTGGTTGTTTTGGTAGTTTTCTCTACGTCCGCTATACTATGTAGCGGACGGCCCGCAGAATTTTTTTGGTTGTCTTCTCTACGTCCGCTATACTATGTAGCGGACGGCCCCGCAGAATTTTTGTGGTTGTCTTCTCTACGTCCGCTATACTATGTAGCGGACGGCCCACAGAATACCATTACTTAGTTTTTTCTTCTACACTTTGTTCCACCTCTCCAACACTTAGTTTTTTCTTCTACACTTACTTCCACCTCTCCAACACTTAGTTTTTTCTACACTTAGTCCAAACTGTCCGCTATATAGTATCGCGGATATACTTACCGCAGAAAATGGTTGGCACGGACCAGACATTTAGTTCCCGACCTTCCCGAACCCGGCCTAAGCGGAGGGCCCCTTATATCCGCTATATATATAGAGCTATACAATGTGGCGTAATGTAATAAATTGGAATAAATTGGCGCCCGTAATGCAGTTTTAATAAATTGAAATAAATTGGCCCGAAGACTTGTTTTAGCGACATAGTACGTTAATGCTATTTTAATAAACTGACGCCCGAAGACTTGTTTTAGCGACGGAATCAACAATCTCAATTTTTCCAAAAAATAATGTACGAATTCATAATCAACGATCTCAATATATCAAGGCAACAAAAAAAGGCACAATTAACCAAGAAAAAATTTGAAAACATAATAAACAAGAACATAAATATTTTTATTATAATAAACTATGGTTCACAAATGGGGTACGAAAGCTTTTCACAAGCGCTCCGTTCAAAGATTACAACTTGAAAATCCCACCACCCAAGGTGTTCGAACACTACAAAGTCCCCGAGTTCGAGGCCATGCTGGCGCACGAAGACGTTCCAACCCTCTGCGAATTCCTTTTTTTGGGATCGGCCGGGCTTCAGCTTGATTTCAACCTGCCATGCCCCCTTGCGGCTATATAATCTTGCACTATCATGAATTGTTGTAAATTGATTGGTAAATGCTTCCGGTATGTCCTACCAAACACAAAATACAAAAAATAGGTTAGTTTTGGTTAAGAAAAACAAAAGATCAAACTTTTAACACACGAAAATACAGAGAAAGAGAAAGAGGGATAGCCTACAAGTTCATGCTCAAATCCCGGCATCATGACTTTGAAAAAGTGTTTGCCTACCAGGTGCAAGTTGCCAATATAATCGTAGGCGTAGGTGGTCTCCGATCCAGAAGCCATCGAGATCGTCGTTGAGGGGAGGACGGTGGTGTCGGCGGAGATGTGGGTGACCGGAGATGTGGGTCGCCGTAGATGGGGTAGCGGCTTTAGGTTAGATGTTCGAGAGAGGGGACGTCGTCCGCTACAATAATATATATACCCCGATCTGATTAAATATTTATAGCAGGAGAGAGTTGACGAAGGGACGCCGTCCGCTACAGATACCAAGGGGACACTGTTGACGCCATACAGATACCAAGGGGACAGTCTCGGGGCTCACGCCCGAGACTTTATAGGCGACCGAGGGGACAGGCCCTGACATGTGTCAGCCTAGAGATCGTCCGCCATACAGTATGGCGGACGCCTTTTTCCTGACACATGTCAGGAACAGAAAGGCGTCCGCGAGACAGTCTCGCGGACATGGGAGGAGGGCAAAAAGGTAAAACTCCCGTCCGCGAGACAGTATGGCGGACGGGGATCAGTTTTGGAAAAGGCGCGATCTGGACCGTCCATCTTTCAGGATGGACGGTCAGATCGCGCTAGCAACTTAACTCCATTTGCTAGCGCTATCAATGGATCAGCTCC
>JAVXUP010004758.1:0-26473 GCA_033070095.1 Escallonia herrerae
ATGAGGGACCCTCCTACTCGGTTTGATCAAGAAAAGGGGTCATTGTTTTGGCTGAGTGAAAAAAAGCATCAGATGTTCATCTACTCGGCTTGGCCGAGTGGAGGCACTTTGGGTGCTCATCTGCTCGGCTTGGCCGAGTAGGGGCACTTTGGGTGTTCGTCTGCTCGGCTTGGCCGAGTAGAGGCGTGATAGGTGCTCTTCTACTCGGCTTGGCCGAGTAGAGGCATGATAGGTGCTCGTCTACTCGGCTTGGCCGGGTAGAGGCAGGATAGGTGTTCATCTACTCGGCTTGGCCGCGGCTTGGCCGAGTAAAGGCGTGATAGGTGCTCGTCTACTCGGCTTGGCCGGGTAGAGGCATCATAAGTGATCGTCTACTCGACTTGGCCGAGTAGAGGCATCATGGTTTCGTCTACTCGGTTATAGGTGCTCGTCTACTCGGCTTATAGGTGCTCGTCTACTCGGCCTGGCCGGGTAGAGGCGTGATAGGTGCTCGTCTACTCGGCCTGGCCGACTAGAGGCCTGATAGGTGCTCGTCTACTCGGCCTGGCCGGGTAGAGGCGTGATAGGTTCTCGTCTACTCAGCTTGGCCGAGTAGAGGCATCATAGGTGCTCGTCTACTCGGCTTAGCCAGGTAGAGGCGTGATGGGTGCTCGTCTACTCGGCTTGGCCGAGTAGAGGCATCATAGGTGCTCGTCTACTCGGCTTGGCCGGGTAGAGGCATCATAGGTGCTCGTCTATTCAGCTTGGCCGGGTAGAGGCGTGATAGGTGCTCGTCTACTCGGCTTGGCCGAGTAGAGGCGTGATAGGTGCTCGTCTACTCGGCTTGGCCGGGTAGAGGCACCATAGGTGCTCGTCTACTCGGCTTGGCCGGGTTAGAGGCACCATAGGTGCTCGTCTACTCGGCTTGGCCGGGTTAGAGGCACGATAGGTGCTCTTCTACTCGGGTATGTTTTGTTTATCGTCGTGGGATAAACGGGTAATTTCGTCCCCTGGTAAGTTCATCAGATCATGCCATGTGTCCATGGTATTTCAATGGTCATGGAATCTCACCCGTTGGAGGAGTCTTTCATTTCTATATAAGGGGTAAAAAAGTTTCGTCCTCTTTACCACACTTCTCATTTCTTGAGTGGAGTTGAGAGGCGATTTTTTTTTAGATTTCGGAGTTTGAAGATCTTCAGTTTCACCAAGTAAGCTCCAAACCTCTTTTTTTTTTTTAAATCTTTTGCTTTTGATCTGAAATTATGTCTAATGAAGATGAAGAATGTGTTTTTGAGCCTAATGTCCACGCTCAAGGCGTCAGGGTAGAACCTACTTTTGACCCCCTATTTTTGGAGACTGGTGTCCCTTTGGTTCCCTTCCAGGAGCCTAGGGGAGTTCCTGCCAAAGAGGTTTTGAGGGAGAGCTCACAATCTCCTAAACCTTTCGACGCGCACACACTTAGGAGCAAACTCAGCAGTTATGACTTGAAACTCCTTCGGGAGCGTTGTGAAATTCCTCCCATTGTAAAACTTAGGCTTCCCGAAGAGGATGAATATGCCAACATGGCCACCATTGATGAAATTGGTGTTTATTGGGATATGTTTATCAATGGCTTTGGGGTTCCCCTCCATCCTTTTTTTATTAGTGTCTTGAACATATGTGGCCTTGCACCCGGCCAATTTTCCCCTCATGCGTGGCGGTTTATGAGTTTTTTCATATATCAATGTCATAAGCTTGGTTTGAGGCCTAGAGTTAGGGTATTCATATGGTTTTTCACCATATGCACAATCACAAAACAAGTAGGTTGGTATTTCTTAAGTCGGCGCCCAAAAGCCGAAGCGAACTTATTTCCCCATCCACCGTCATCCAACCATAACTGGAAGGAGAGGTTTTTGTTTGTTAAATTGCCCAAGTCTCAACGGAGGGAAGTTTGTAATGAGTGGCTAGCTGAGTGTGACACTAGAACGTGTAATAAATTAAAGGAGAAAGATTTGTCGGAGACTGACCTCGAGCATATTGAGAAGCTCAAAGGAGCTGAGTCCTTAGAGTCCAGATATCCTCTGAGTAATGCTCAACTTCGCGAATGCGGCATCATCTTTCCCCCTGAACCTCAAGATTTCGACGAGGAGGAAGAAGAGGGCGAGAACGACCCTGGTAAATGTTCTTACCAGAGCCTGCGCACTGAATCTTTTAGTGGTACCTTACTTTTGCTTTGTGTGCAGAAAATATGTCTTCCCGAGCGCAAGGGGATCCTCCGCTGTTTAATTCCCAAGGGGTGTTGGGAGACATTATTCCCGATGAATTGGCTTCCATTCATGGCGTTGAAGAGGAGGAAATGCAAGACTTGGATTTTGACACACTGGTTTCTGGACCTCAAGCAAATGAGATTCCACCGCAAGCGGAAGTGTTCGTTTTTGGCTTGTCTATGGTAGACAAATCTAAAGAAGCTCCGAGGAAAAGAAAAGCATCTGGCCGAGGTGGGAGTAGAGCTACGTCGTCCTCTGTTCGAGCTGACGTTCCTCATCGTCCTCTTGGGGTATATCCGTTGAGGAGTCGGTCTTCAAGTCTCCTCGTACAGCATGGGACTGGTCTCGTCACGCGATCATTCCTATGGATCGCAAGACATTATCTCCTTACGGTGTTGCTGATACAGCGAATGGCATGGTCCAACTTATGTCGCAGGTTTGATTTCTTCTTTTGAATTTCTATATCAAAAGCTCTGGTGTCTAACTTCTTTTGTTATAGAGGCTATGGCGCAGGTGCAGATTGGCGCGGAGAAGCTTATTGCCACAGATAAAGTCTTGGATGAGGTAAAAAAGAAGGTAATGGTAGAGAATAACTGCCGTAGGGAGGCCGAGAAGAAAGTCGATGACTTGAGCAAGAAGGTAGAGCGACTAGAACTGGCCAATACGGAGTTATCTGCTCGGATCGATCAATCAGAGGCCGAGAAGTTGATAGTGGCACTTTAGGCAGTGCAAATGTTCAAGAAATCCAAGACTTTTACGGATCAGTGCTTCCGTGATTCGAAAAGGGCTCTCGTGCATGGCTATAACGAGTGCAAGACTGATATACAAAAAGATCATCCTGAGTTTGACTTGAGCCTTTATGAGCACAAGTTTGCCCGTGAGATCGCTGTGGATGACGCTATTCGGGCAGAAGAGGCCGAACGGAGGAAAGGTGCAAGTTCAAGTGCAATGGCTAGCCCTTCTATTGGCCGATCGCTAGGTGCATCCGGGTAAACTTCCAGGACAGTTTCCAGGCAGCAGTCTTTGGCCGAGACTCAGATTCGAGAGACGGGGATGCCCGAGGGTGCGACTGATCAGGATGAATAGTCTAGTTTCCTTTGTTCTAGACTTAATTTTAGGGGACTCTTCTTTTGTTGCCTTGATGTAGTTGACTCAATTTTTAATATATTCAAGGTCTTATTTTGCATCTACTTCTGTCAAATTCTCTTGCATTCATAGTAGAGGATAAGTACATGAATGGCAATATAAAGTAGAAGAGAAAAAAAAAGAACAAGCTAAGGTTGTGCAAAGCTTTAAACTCGTAACATAGTGGGCTGTCTAAGCACGAGCAGGATCAAAAACTCAAATGTAGATATGAGGTACGTGGTGGCCCCTCTTTGATCTTGCTCATGCGTAGTATCGCCATAAATTGGTAGCATTCCACGTTCGTGGGATGCTTTTTCTGTCCAAATGCTCCAAGTGATATGATCCAGGACCACTATACTTGGTCACGCGATAAGGGCCTTCCCAGTTCGGTGACAGCTTGCCTATGGCATCGCGAGGGTTTGAGGCTGCTACTCGGCGGAGGACGAGGTCTCCAATGCGGAAAGCAAGAGGGCGAATGCGTCGATCGTGATATCTGGCCACACGTTGCTGATATGCGGCTAGTCGGAGCTGTGCTTGATCCCTTTGTTCATCTAATAGGTCAAGGTTGCAATGTAACGCCTCGTCGTTCATGTTAGGGTCATAAGTGAGTAGACGAAGAGAGGGTAGGCCAATCTCAACCGGGATTAGTGCCTCCGTGCCAAAGGCCAAGTTGAAGGGAGTTTCGCCTGTCGGGTTCCTTGTTGTTGTTCGGTAAGCCCAAAGGATCTTATGGAGTTCGTCAACCCAAAGTCCTTTCGCACCATCGAGCTTTTTCTTTAGGCCTTGCTTGGAGGAGGGTGCGATTGGTTACCTCCGTCTGGCCGTTTGTTTGTGGGTGAGCCACGGAAGTGAAACGTTGTTTGATTGATAAATTAGCGCAAAACGCACGAAAGGTGTGGTTGTCAAATTGTCTTCCATTGTCGGTGATGAGCATACGAGGGATTCCAAAACGGCAGACAACCGAGCGCCAGAAGAAGTCTTCACACTTTTGCTCTGTGATGGAGGATAGGGCTTCGGCTCCGACCCACTTAGTGAAATAATCAGTAGCAACGATTACAAATTTTCGTAGGGCTGAAGCCGGGGGAAAAGGTCCCAATATATCCATGCCCCACATGGCGAAGGGAATAGGACTGTTCAGAGTAGTCAACGCGGTAGGAGCAAGCTTTGGCACAGGCGAGAACCGTTGACAAGCATCACATTTTTTTGTGTGTTCCGGCGCGTCTTGCTGCATTGTCGGCTAGTAATAGCCTTGACGAAGGATTTTGTGTGCTAGGGCTTTCCCACCCAAGTGTTGACTACATATTACCTCATGTACCTCACGCAGGGCGTAAGTGGCTTCCGTAGGGGTAAGGCAGCGAAGGTAGGGGAGTGTAAAAGATCTTTTGTACAGCACGTCATCAACAATCGTGTATCGGGCTGCGCGTGAAATGATCCCTCGAGCTTGTTTTCGATCGGTTGGCAGGATGCCATCTGCAAGATAAGACTTAATTGGGTCCATCCATGATGGTTCATGCTCGGTCTGCATGACTTCACGATCATTAATACATGGTTCGTGGAGGAGTTCCAAGTGAACTGTTCGGCGAAGCCCAGACTGGTCGAGGGACGCTAAGCGTGAAAGTGCATCAGCTGATGCATTGTCTTCTCGGCTGACTTGGTGATGTTGAAATACACAAGTTTTTGCAAGCCCTTTTGCTTTTTGGAGGTATTCAACCATCTTCGCGCCTCGTGCTTCATAATCTCCAGAGAGTTGTTTGACGACCAGCTGTGAATCACTATGGGCATGAAGTGCCTCTGCTCGCATAGCCTTTGCAAGGTGCATCCCAGCAATAGGAGCCTTGTATTCGGCTTCATTGTTTGAAGCGGGAAAGTTGAATCGTAAGGCATATTCAACTACGAGGTTTTCAGGACCACGAAGGATTAAACCAGCTCCACTTCCGTTTGCATTGGAGGAACCATCCACATGGAGGGTCCAGGTGAAAGGGCCCTCCTGCTGGGGTAGCTGTTCCTCGTCTTCGATGGGCAAAGTACACTCAACAATGAAGTCAGCGAGAGCCTGACCTTTGATAGAAGGTCGTGGCTTATAGTGGATGTCGAACTCCCCGAGTTCAATGGACTAGGGGACTAGTCGTCCCGAGACATCGGGCTTGTGGAGTATTCGTCGTAAGGGCTTGTCCGTGAGCACTGTTATGGAGTGAGACTGAAAGTATGGTCGAAGCTTTCGAGCTGTGATCAAGAGAGCGAATGCAAGTTTTTCTGTATCTGGATAACGCAACTCAGCTCCTTGTAGTACTTTGCTCACATAGTATATAGGGAGCTGCTTATTGTTCTGGTTACGGACAAGCACCGCACTTACAACCGACTCCGCTATGGCCAAATACAAGAAAAGCTCTTCCCCAACTAGTGGTTTGGATAGGAGCGGGGGCGCCGTCGGATACTCTTTCAAGGCTTCAAAGGAAGTTTGGCACTCGGCGGTCCACTCGAAGTTTTTTATATTCTTCAAAGCTTTGAAGAAAGGCAAACATCTCTCAGTAGACTTAGAGAGAAATCTGCCAAGTGCCGCTATACGTCCAGTTAGTACCTGCACCTCTTTCACTCTCTTTGGAGCGGTCATGTCTTGTATAGCCTTGATCTTTTCAGGATTGGCCTCTATGCCTCTGTACGAGACCATGAAACCTAAGAACTTGTCTGATGAGACCCCGAATGCACACTTGACCGGATTGAGCAGCATCTTGTATTTGCGCAAGAGATTGAAACATTCCTCAAGGTTGGCAATGTGATCAGCTGCACGAAGGCTTTTGACCAGCATGTCGTCAACATAAACTTCCATGGTTTTACCTAGCAAAGGCTTAAAGATCTTATAAACAAGCCGCTGGTAGGTGGCACCTGCGTTTTTCAAGCCGAAAGGCATGACTTTGTAGCAAAAGAGACCTTCGTTGGTAATGAAGGCCGTTTTTTCCACGTCGTCGTCGTGCATGTGAATCTGATTATATCCGGAGAAGGCATCCATGAAGCTGAGTAACTCATGCCCCGAGGTTGCATCTATCAATGTGTCGATGAGAGGCAGAGGATAGCTGTCCTTGGGGCAAGCCTTGTTTAAATCAGTGTAGTCAATGCATATTCTCCACTTATTCGTCCCAGCCTTTGGAACCATGACTACATTAGCCACCCATGTCGGATAGTCGATTTCAGCAATGAACTTTGCTTCTAGGAGCTTGTCAACCTCTTGTTTGATGATCGCTTGCCTTTCCGGTGCGAAGGATCGCTTTTTCTGCTTCACCGGTTTATAGCGTGGATCAACTGAGAGGCGATGGGTCATTATGGATGGATCTATTCCTGGCATATCTGCAGCGCTCCATGCGAAGACATCCGCATTTGAGCGAAGGAATGATACCAGTTGATCACGAAGAGCTGGCTCCAGCGTGGAACCTATCTTTAATTGGTGACTCTCACTACTCCTAGTGTTATGGAGACAAGTTCTTCTATCGGCTCAGCTCGTCTGAAAGAATGTTCATCGCGCTGGTCTTCAATGGCAAGCGCCTCCTCTGCCTTGCACGAAGCCATGTAACACTTGCGTGCTATAGCTTGATCTCCCTTTGCTATCCCTATTCCGTTAGGAGTTGGGAATTTCATACACAGGTGAAACGTTGAGGCTATAGCTTGCAATTTGTTGAGGCCCGCTCGCCCTAATATTCCATTATAGGCTGACTTGATTTTGACTACCAGGAAGTCGATTGATTGCGTAGCTTGAAGCGGGTATGATCCAGCAACTACAGTGAGGGAAATTACTCCTTCAACTGGCGCGGATGCTCCCGTGAAGCCATACAGTGGCGAGGAGACCGGACGGATTCATTCTCTCGATATCTTCATTTGGGAGAATGCTTCTTCAAAGAGAATGTCCGTGGAGCTTCCTGTGTCCACTAAGATGCGTTTGATGACATACGCATCTATTTGGAGGGAGATAACCAGAGAGTCGTCATGCGGTGTGAGGACTTCCTCAAGATCTGTATCATCAAAACTTATAGTGGCGGGGGCCTTTGGGCGCTTAGCTGGTCCCTGCGTCAAATTGACTTGTCGTGCGTAAGCCTTTCGAGCTGATCTTGAGGTTCCCCCAGCGCTTAGGCCTCCAGATATAGTGTTTATCACCGGGGGTTCCTTAGGGGCCGAATCGTCATGCTTTCTTTGACATCCTCCACGCTTACCTCCCTGGCGCTCTGTCTTGACAAATTGTTGGAGGTGCCCTCTTGCAATAAGATTCTCGATCTCTCGCCGAAGAACTTTACATTCTTCAGTCGTATGACCATGATCCTTATGGAATTGGCAATAGAGCTGGGCGTCTCTTCTATCGGCGGGCATTCTCATTGGCTTGGGCCACTTTAGGATATCTTGGCCTTCGATCTGGTTGAGGATATGTTCTCGAGATGTTGTAAGAGGGGTGAAGTGCTTAGAGAGGGTCGTCCGTGAGCGCTTAGGTTCTTCGGGTATCTTCCCCTCCGGGCGATCACGCCGCTTTTGGCGAGAAATTCCTTCATCTTGGGTGGTGGTCATGGAATCCTCTTCAGCCCGGAGATATTTCTCTACTCGATCAAGTAGGTCAGCCATATGCTCTGGGGGTCTTTTATTCAGCGAGAAACGCAATGGTGTTCCCGGACGCACACCTCTTGCCATTGCCGCAAAAGTCACCCCTGAATCCAAATTGTCAATGAGGAGCTTCTCAGTGTTGAAGCGGGCGTAGTAGGATTTCAGGGACTCCTTGGGTCCTTGCACGATACGAAAAAGAGCCGAAGAGTTTTTCCTTTGTATCCGACTTGTTAAGAAATTGTTGCGGAAGGATTCCGCCAACTGGGCCCAGCAGGAGATAGAGCGGGGTGCGAGGTGTTGAAACCATAGTGTGCAGCTCCTTTCAGGGTTACCGGGAACGCTCGGCACATGATTTGGTCAGGGACCAAGTGTAGATTCATACCAGAAGTGAAACGAGCTAAGTGCTCCATTGGGTCTCCGGTGCCATCGTATGATTCACAGGGAGGCATCTTGAAGTTCTGCGGCGTAGGAAAGTGATCAACCTCTTCTGTGAACGGTCGCCCAATGATGACTGGGGCACTGGTGTATCGTTCGGCACGATGTTCATAAGAGTCCCTCTTGGTAGAATGAGCTTCATAAGAACTTTCTTCTTGTCTCCTGGACCTCAGGTTGCGTCGTTCATCATCGGATTGTCCATCTTCCACTTGTATTCGCTCCGGAGTCTTTGAGGTTCCTGGTCCCTCATGGAAATTTAATCGCTGTTTAACTGGCTGCCTCCGCGTACCAGATACATGTTGCTCGCTTGGAGGTTGGTTGTCCACAGCTGCTTGTAACCGTTCGATGGTCTGTTGCATAGCCCGAAGGATGGCCATTAAGTCGGCTTGGTTGCTCATGACTGGTAACGTTTTGGTAGGTGGACACGTTGACAGTTTGGAGCGGGGGAAGGACAATGTTTGTGGAGGGAGGAGTGATTGTCACAGCGGGAGAAATTACCGTTGCGGGTATTGATGTTGTCGCGGCGGCATCTGACATTACTGCAGGAATTACAGGTACTGCAACAGCGGTGGTTCGTACTACGGTAGTCGTTGTTGCGACCTTTTTGGCTCGATTGGAGGACGGAGATGCGGCTCCCCCACGAAGTGGATCATGGATTGGTGGCAAGGGTGAAATTGGTGGAGTTGCCCCACCTTGCTGAGCTGGTGGTGTGGGATTTTGAGACATAATCTATTCACGAATGTCGGTCCCACGGATGGCGCCAAAATGTTGTGGAGAGAACTCAGGACGCACTTCGTGAATAGACCTGCACAGCAAAACCGACACCGGCGACTCGCCGAAAGGATTTCCGGCGAGAAATCTCCGATGCTTAAGTCAGAATATGTTTGAGATTTAATAAAGTGTAAGTTCAGCTTTCCTTTTTTCTTACCTGACATATTCTTCCCCACTCCTTTTATAGGATTCGTAGCTTAGTGGGAGTTATTTCTGTTTAATTATGGGGTTACCAGATTAATGGGGGATTACTCATCATTATGGATGATTACTCCTCATTAGTGCCTGGTTAATACCATTAACTGGGGAGTCAATCCTGAGTAATTCATCTTTACTCACTTCCATATTAATGGTGTGGCGGTTTTGATGTGTCTGGATGATGACACGTGGCCTCATCTTATAGGTGGTGTTTTTCCTCTACATCAGAGTCCAACACATAAGAAGCTGTATCATACTGCATGCTTGCTTATCTTATGTAATTTGACTCTTTTTGCATGCTTATATATGGTCTCCACTTTCCTTTTTTTGTTTTGCTTTTTAAGAAAGATGCTTTTCAAATCGTGTCTATCGGTGCCTATTCGCATATCTTCTTATATATGTGGTTTTAAGAAATCCTGAAAAACTGGAAGACATATAGGAGGATAATAATGATTATGCTCTATACTGGGTGAGCATCTTTTGAGTGCCCCAACTTTTGCTCTTTCTAGATGTAGGGGTATGAGAGATTTTTAAAGAGAAATTTAAATTGCCTAAGTGTTTCCCTTTTTGGTTTTCTTCTGTCGGGTATTATAAACGGCAATAGAAAGGGGTCCAAATAGGAGCGACGATAACTGGTTACGACGCGAGGCATGCCAAGTAGGGCAATAGAAAGAGTTTTTATTTTTATTTTTTATGTATACATGTATATACACTAGAGTAGATTGAGTTAGACTGGCAAGACTAAATCACGATCTCCTTTTGCGTACTCATGGTGCCACTGAAGTGTCAAATGATACTTTCACCAAATGTGTGAAGTCTGTCGAAGGAGCTTCCCTTGTGAATGACCAAACTACCCTCTCCCTCTTCTCTTTCTTTTGTGATTTAGACTTTAGCCTCACCGAAGAGTATTTTTGATACGTCTCTTGCATTTTTGGTTAAAGAGTGTTGAAAGAGAGAAAAGGAGTGGAGGAGAAGGTCCATCTAGGAGAATGTCCATTCTTTGCTACTTTCACCAAACGTGTGAAGTCTGTCGAAGGAGCTTCCCGTGTGAACGACCAAACTACTCTCTCCCTCTTCTCTTTCTTCTGTGATTTAGACTTTAGCCTCTTTGCCAGCGATAGCGGGTGAGGGGGTAGGGGGAGGGCGTGGGGGTGGGGAGGGAGGTAGGGAGGAAGAAAGGGAGAGGAAATAATAAATGATCAGCGCTCTGAGGTTGTAGGCTTCAATTCTTGCGACAAGCAAAACTTCGCCTGAAAATGTACCTCTAGCCTTCAGCTGAGGGCTACTAGGGCTGTATACAAAACTGAATTCGAGCCGAACAAGGGTGTGCAAGAATTCTGTTCGCTAATTTCCAGGTTTTGTTCGAACTCGGCTTGTATTCATTACGAGCCAAATCTACGTGTTTGAACTTGGCTTGAGTTCGTTACCAGAACACTCGGGCTCGGCTCGGCTTGTTCGGGAATCAAGGTCATTCAAAAACTTCGAGAACATCAGAAAATAGAGAAAGTACCGCGGTACTCAGAATAATATGCAGATTATTGAGAGCTGCAATCAACCACATCAATTGGAGATGGACTGAATGCTGACAAAGATTTGAAACTCAAAAGTCACCAGATGCCAAATCTGCTCATCAATCCTCAGTTTTTATGTATTCCTGAGTTCGTAATAGCGAGTGAGAGAGAGAGGGAGACTGCGTGCGTGAGTGAGTGAGTGAGTGAGAGTGTGTGTGGGTGGGTGGGGGAGGGAGGGAAGGAGAGAGAGAGGGAGGGAGCAAGAGGCTGTGCGGCTGAAGTGAGGAATAATGATATTAGGGGTTGGGGGAATAAGGATATTAGTGTTTTGGAGGTTGGGTTGGGACTTGGGCTTGGCTTGGTTTGGGCTTGGATTTATAAGTGGGTTTTTAGCTAAATAATTTTAGGTTATCAACTTTTAACAATCTTGAACATTTTTAAATGTTTATGCTTGGCTTGTTTAATAACAAGCTCTAGAATAGCTCTAAAGTGTGTTCATGTTCGGTTCGTATATTACACAAAGAAAGATAAACGGGCTTTTTAGAGAACTAACCACGAGCTATAATGAACAACTCTGTTCATTTACAGCCCTAAGGGCTACACAATCGCCACTTTGCGACCCCATCTTTGCAGCATCATCTGAACCGTCCTTCTCTTGTAAATTCACTGCCAGCGTTGGAACTTCCTCCTCTCCACTACAGCTCTTGGATTGGAACCTAACTCAACGCCAAATCGGAACCATCAAATTCATCACGACATTCTCTCTCTCTCTCTCTCTCTCTCTCTCTCTCTCTCACACACACACACACACACACAACTCTTTCTAAATTTGTTTATGTTCTTAGTTTGGAAGGTCTTCTCTTGATGAGTTTAATGCAGATTCTGACTTTATTTGCTTTTGCCTTAGTTTTGACTTATTAAAACCTTATTCGGTCATTAATTACTATTTTGTGTTTTGATGCTGGTAATCTATCCTAGAAATTTAAAAATGTCAAATGGGGTGAAAACTTATGAGACAGCGGGAGTAAGAAGCGCGTAAAAACTTAAAAAAGAAAGTTGTCGATGATTGTAGTTTAAATTTCCTCTTTTTCTTGTCTCAGTCTTTCGTAGGATTTAGATTTAGTTAACTGCTTTACTTGGTTGCTTTGAGGTTTCCTCTGAATTCATGCGAACAATGGACATGTTAGACTTAAAAATGTAATTAAGTTTCGCTGCCACTACATTGTACTTGCGTGGTTGAGTTGTTGTGAATGAGTATTTGGGTTCATCTAGGTCGTCTAGTTAATTAGCTGGTCAGGTTGAGAGCCAAGCGTGTGCTAGCTTATCGTGCAAGTTCGACTATCTTCCAAATATTCTCTAGCTGGGCTCATTTTAGGAGTCCATCTCCTATGAACCTCTAGCCTACTCACGCTTGTGTAGCTTAAAATCTCCACTTCCATTATTTGGTTATTCTTGTTAAGAAATATGCTTTTCAAGTTTTACTCATTCCGTGCCTATATGGGTATCGTCCTCTATATGTGGTTTTATATGTTTTATTTGAGTTTTACGTAGGCATACTTCTTTTTGAAGCCAAATCAGAGATATAAAGCTTTTTCTCCTCTTGCAATGCTAAGGTTTGCTTTTTTGACTACTCATTGAGTCATTGTTCTTCTGCAGGCTGCAGTATCTGCGACTTGGCTTTTTTTTTCTGCAATTCCAACTCTTCTGGTTCGTATTAATGAATGTCTGCCTCATCACCAACTTGTTATCTTCACCTGAACTTTCTACTGGTACCCACTAGGCAATTTAGTTCGGCTATAGAAAGTGATTCTGAAATGAATTTGATGTCTATTCACTTACTCAAGCTGGTATAGTCTTTCTTTAAAACTAAAGGCAACTCCTTTCTGGTTCTTTGGATTTGTATTCTCAAATATCTGCCATACATTTTGTGATCATCATTTGAAGTTTGGTTACAGGTACTGGAGATGATGTTAGAAATGAATCGACGTATAATCATATGGGTGGATGGAAAAGGTTTTTTTAGTTATTCAAAGAACAGTAGTTTTTAGCTGTCCAGATTTGGCCAAAACCTATGCGACCAAAACAAAGGTCAACCTAGAAGGAAATAGAATGTGTACCTGTTGAGATTCAAATTTAAACTGTTACTGATTTTTGTCTTTTCCAAATTTCGAAAACTTTGTCCATGATGTGGACTTAAAGGCTTTTAGGAAAGCAGCAGAGTCATTGGAGAAGCTACTGAATGTCACGAGGGAAGAGCTCCCTGGCACAATGGCTGCGGTGCGCTTATCAGGCATGGAGATCAGTGACCTGACAATGGAGCTCAGTGATTTGGGGTTAGCTGAAAGAGTTTTGAGTGTCTACTTGCTCTTGATTACTTTGAATTTCTCATGTAAAAGCTCATACTGGGGACTTGTTTGATTTGTTCTGCAGTCGGGAGATAACTAAAGGTGTTAGAAGCTCCACTCGAGCTGTCCGATTGGCAGAGGAAAGATTGCGTCGATTAACAAACATGGCTCCGTCAGGTTATATATGTTTGTGTGCTTTCCTTGATTTATTGTGATTCCCAAGTTAGTCCTGGATCAACGAATTTTACTCCATCTTTACTTGATTAGCTTTGACGCAGGAGGTAATTCTAATGGAAACCAAGATAGCAAAACCAGCGTTAGCTAGGTCGGCAAGGGGCATTAAGGAGGGGATTGTGAAGGGCCGTGCAGTTGTGCAGATGTTTTTTACCCTCACCCGATTTTCAAAGATGTTCCTCAACTATTTCAAGGCTCGAGCTAAGGTGTAGATTCAGAAGCACAAGCTACAATGTGAGAATAACATTAGATCTGCACGTAAATTATGTTTAAGCAATTTTAGCAGCAGATAGGATTGTCAAGTTGTTTCCTGCCTTCTATGACACATTCTTGATATGTTGTATCAATGACCTCTACTAATGGGTCAAGGCAACTGGGTGAGCAAAAATCTAGGGGCTGTACGCTTACGGAATTTTTTTTTTATATTCTGTATTGAGTTTTTGTTTCTAGAATTTAGTATTTCGTTCTAAATTCGTATGTGTACTTTTACTTTTTTTCGTATCTATTTTTTCATTTTTTTCTGTACGTTTATCATTTTTATTTTCGTTTTCACCAACTTTTTTCTGAACCAATCAGTTAATGGAGCCTACTACTTCCATTTCTAGGAAGACCCAAGGAAATGGGTGTTTTAGTTTGTTGAAACGGAGTGGTAGATATGAGGGAGAGGAGGTGGTCCTCGGATTTGGGGTGGAGGCTATGGAGGATGAGGGAGTTTGCAGCGGTGCTAGGGTTTTGGGCCGTGGTCTGGAGGTGGGTGGTGATGAATCTGGGGCTTTTGATGAGCGAACGCCACGGCTTGGAGACGGATCTGAAGTGCAGGAGACGGGTGGATGGTTCATCCAGATTTAGTCCGTTCATTCTCACGAGTTGGTGATGAATTCGTTTTCCTCTTCCATTTTTTCCGGTCGGAGGCGGCCGCTTTGTTTTCCTCTTCCATTTTTTTCGGTCGACAGCGGCCGCTTTGTTTTCCTCTTCCATTCTTTTCGGTCGGCACCGACGGCGACTTTGTCGTGTTTAGAATGGATCTTTGGCAACCAACGGTGGGTTTTTTTTTCCGGTGCCGGTTCTCCTTTCTACGCCTTCAGATCTGGGATTGGCTTCTTGAGAATGAACAGAAGAGGAATTGTTGTTGTCGGTCTGGAGGAGAGAGCAGAGAAAGGACTGGAGCTGTATTCTAACAAGGAGAATACAGTTCAAGGAAAAAGGTGAAAACACCTTTTGGGTGTTTCACCTTTTTTGATACTATTTCCAAAATGGAACAAAAAAAACGTAAACATACACGAAAAAAGGCATTTTTTTCATCATCATTACAAAAATGAAAACTGAAAAACGTAAACGTACAGGCCCCTTTTCTTGGATTGATTCCATCTACTTAATAGCTGTATACTTGGGTGTTTTCCATGTGTTCTCGTGTTGTAATAAGAGTCATCGAACCTATGAAGCACAGATACTTCATTTTGTCGAAGTACCAGCAGCAGATGCATATCGGATGTGGGTGCGGGTGCATGTGCGCACTGGTTGCATGTCATAATTGTAGTTTTTACATTAATTTTGTATGAAATCTGGGTGCAGAGACACGACTGGAACTAGAGGTGTCAAGAGGGCTAGGCTGCCCGTAGGCCAGCCCGACCCGGTCCTAATTTGGCCTGGGCTGGCCCGGCCCTCTTTGTGAACAGTGTCTGTCCTAACCCATAGGCTAGGAGCAGGACCAGGACCACGCCTATTTTTCATCCAAAATTATTTAGCTTGGCCCTGTCCTAAAAAACAGGCTGACCCTAAACCGGCCCATTTTTTAGGGTCTAGCCTGATTTGGCTCGAGTTTATGCCCCGGTCCTTGGATCTTTTCCGTCAACTGTGCTCAATTTTCATAACTATCGGGGCTTTAGTGCTTAAGTTTGAAGTAGAGGGAGGCAAATCGCACAGCGTGTAAAATAAAGGGGTCATTAGCTATTTAATCCTATAAATATCTCTGCGATCTAGTGCTAGAGCAATATCTTATTATCGACCAATTTGAAATAACTTCAGCTGGCAATGCGATTGATACTGATGGCATTCCTACACAGGGATCAAAATATGATGAGCTGATTGAGAAAGAAGATAATGTTATTTGGCCTTTGGATCCAATTATATTACAAACGAAAGGCCACAAGAGATCTACACGGATGAAAAGCTCTATTAAACAAGCAACCCAACCTAAGATGCTGATAAAATGTGCATTGTGCAACAATATGACCAACCATAGCAAGTGGAACCATTACAAGGCACTGGGGATAAGTCCGGGTGGTTTGCAAGACGAGGAAGAAGATGACGCCGAAGAAAATAAAGTGGACCTTTAGTATATGGGCTTTATATTTGAATGATGGACCTGTAATAACATTTTCTTTTATTAATAATCAATTTAGATTTAACATTAGGTTATTCACAAATTGTGTTCTCTACTATCTGAATTTTAATGTACTCTTGCAGTAATCGATTTATTGTATTTTTGGTAATTTGTGGTATTTCTAGCACTTGACCATGCCAAAATGCCAAGCTTTTAAAAAAAGTTTCTGCCCAACCATCTGCTACATTATGTAGCAGATAATGGAGCAAAAACATGGCACTCCAATACTTAGAAAATTTTTGAGCTTCTATTTCCCAACACTTGGAGAGAAAAATGATCCCAAAAAGGCACTCTGTCCAGCCATCCACAACATTATGTAGCGACCAGTGAAGCAGATTATAATAGACTGCTCAACCGTTTGTTACATTATGTAGCGAACAGTAGAGCAGAAACATAGCACTCCAACACTTGGAAAAATTTCGGGCTTCCATTTCTCAATACTTGGAGAGAAAAAAGAGTCCCAGAAAGCACTCTACCCAATATGTAGCAGACGGTTGGAGTAGATTATAATAGACTATCCAATCGTTCGCTGCATATATGTAGCAGACGATGGAGCAAAAACATAACACTCCAACACTTAAAAAAATTTCGGGCTTCTATTTCTCAACACTTGGAGAGAAAAATAAGCCCCAAAAAGGCACTCTGCCCAACCGTCCACAACATTATATAGCGGACAGTGGAGCAGATTATGATAGACTGCTCAACCGTCAATTACATTATGTAGTGAATGGTAGAACAGAAACATCGCATTCCAACACTTAGAAAAATTTCGGGCTTCTATCTCCTAACACTTGGAGAGAAAAAAGAGTCCCAAAAAGTACTCTGCCCAACCGTCCACTACACTATGTAACAGACGGTGGAGCAGATTATGATAGACCGCTCAACCGTCAGTTACATTATGTAGTGGATGGTAGAGCAGAAACATCGCACTCCAACACATAGAAAAAATTCGGGCTTCTATTTCCTAACACGTGGAGAGAAAAAAGAGTCCCAGAAAGCACTCTGCCCAACCGTCCGCTACATTATGTAACTGACGGTGGAGTATATTATGATAAACTGGCCAATTGTCTGCTACATTATGTAGCGGACAATGGAGTAGAAACAACGCATTCCAACACTTAGAAAAAATTCAGACATTTATTTCCCAACACTTGGAGAGAAAAAAGAGCCCCAAAAAAAGCACTCAGCCCAACCGTTCGCTACATTATGTAGTAGATGGTTGGAGCTGATTTTAATAGACTGCCCAACCGTCCCCTAAGTTATGTAGCAGACTATGGAGCAGAAATATGGCACTCCAACATGAAAACTTTTTGACTTCTATTTACAAACACTTGCCCAGCCGTTCGCTATATTATGTAACGGATGGTGGAGCAGAAACATGGCATTCTAATACTCCAGAAATAACGGGTAGTCCTGTCACGGGTAACCCGAAGATGTATCGTACATCTTTTAAAGTTATTGTCATCTCTCCAATAGAGAAGTGAAACTCTACCATTCAACAAGGGCACTTATTAAGTGACGGTCATGTTGCAGAAAAATATCCCCATAGTTAAAAATCTCAAACCCAATTGCACGCAACAATTTTTTTGTAAATTGTTCAACCTCCACTGTCCAAATTGTTCGATTAGTTCTATTGTATTAAGTGTTCCTCTTTCCTATAAATTAACAAAGCAAATAAAAACAAAATATACAATGTTCAAAATTTAAATTGAAAAATAGCCCAAGTCTCTTACATGTCCATTCCAAATAGCTGTACTAATATAGTTTGCTTGGTCATATAAGATGGAAGGATCTTTCGGGTCCTGCGTTAAAGGCCATTTTTGCAACTGAAATTATGTAAAAACATCAAGTTCGAAAATTTCTAGCGAAAATTGGCAAATATAGCTTTGCCAACGCTAGCACATCTATAATATATCATCTATATATATACACGCACATCTATTCATACATTACATATCATCAAAATCATGTGCAATACTCACAAACTCAAGATTATACACAAATAAAGCATTGGTTTTTGAATTTACATGATTAATTGGATGATTTAAGGACTTTTTTAGAAGATTCAAGGGCTTGAGGATACACAAATCGGAAATCTACTTACTAGCGCCGCTAGGAAGATAGTGAAGAAGAACTAGACGTACAAAATTTTCATATATACACACACAACACCCCTTGGGTCCACTACATTATCCAGCATATGGGTAGGAGTTTGGATAAAGACAAATTGTCTCACTGTCCGCGAGATAATGTAACGAACGTTAAGGGGACTAATGTGACTTGTTGTCAACCAAAAAGTCGTCTGCGATGACTTTTTGGCTGACAACAAGTCAAGTCAAAAAGTCATCGCAGACGACTTTTTGGTTGACAACAAGTCAAAAAGTCATCCGCTACATAATAGCGGACGGGGATTATTCCGTAAAAAGGATGGGATCTGGGGGTATTTTGGTCAAAATGACCGTCTGTTATATAATGTCACGGACGACTTATTTTTTTTAAGGAAAAAAATAAGCTAGATATGGTTCATCCATCCTTTAAGGGTGGACGGCCAAATCGCACTAGTAATTTAGCTGAAGTTGTTTGCTCAAGCAAGGGATAAGCTATATATATATATATATATATATATATATATATATATATATATATATATATATATAGTTTGATTACCCTTTTGTATGGCACATTGCCAACAGAGGATCTAAGGAATATTGAGTTCTGCGATACATCGCAATCTGGGTTGTCCCCCCTTGACCATTGAGGCATATAATTCATATGCATTTGTAATTTGTGGAGGTCATCCTTCAATTCAGGTCCAAATTAGAACTACCAGTCCCTAACCCAATTTGGGAATATTCCATCAAAAGCTCTGGAGAAGAAAAGAGACCAGGAGTGTTTAAGCCTGGGATTTTGATAAAACACAACATTATTCCAAGCATCAATGTAATCGATCAAAATAATTGAAGTAACGTGGAGAGATATGTGGAGGAAGGTCCCTTGTCCTTATGGGGTCAATTCCCCATTGTCTCTTTGGTATAAATTCTAAAATTTCTAATTTAGAAAATTGGTATAGAGGAGCACTTTCTCCATAATTATGATATGAGGGAGAATCCTTCTCATAATTATGTGTAAAGATGACAGATTTTTTTACTCGAAAAATTTCTTCATAATATCTCTGAATTTGCCAGAAGCACGTTGGAGAATTGCTCAACTCTTGTTGAGATAAGTATGTGCTACCTCAATAGGTGGTAAATTGGCCTCTTCATTTTCTAAGATGATGACATTCCATAAATTATAATGGGTATTGTATGCGGAAGTTTCAAACATATCCTCACTGTAGGAGGATGAGGAGGCTGATCCAATAGATTTTTCCATTTGCCTTGAGTTTTAGCAGATATTATTGCGTGGGCATACCCTTTGCTAGATACTTGAAGACTTGATTCGGGATGAGTCATTTTCCCTACAAAATCTCTCTGGTTAAAAAGTCAGGAAGAGAATTATGTTCTCTTTTGATAAATTCTATTTGAAAGCCAAAAGAAGAAAGTAAGGCTTGCTATCGAGCAAATATTTGTTTTGAAGCAATATTCTTAACATCCTTTTCAAGAACATCTTTAGCAACTTTACATTCTATACGTAACAAGAATGTTTGGTTTAAAAGGTCTCCTTCAAATTTGAGGATGCAATTGATTACAGAAAGAATTTCTTTCGTGATAATGGAATAATTTTTTTATGTAGTATTCCAAATACCAAAAGTAAATCGAACTAATTATTCTTTATTTTCAACTCTTTGTTTTAGGATGCCACCGTAACCAAAATCAGAAGCATCAATTTCAACAACCTTATATGCTTCACAAGTAATGGAAGGCACATATATGGTAGGGATTTAGCTTTAAGCTTTATCTTGTGGACAGCTTGAGTGTGGTCAATATACCAAGGTTGGAGATTTTTTCTTAAACGTTGATATAAAATGTATGTATCTTTGTACATGTCTTGATAAAAGTCTGCAATATAATTAAGATATCCTAAAAATCTTTGCAATTGAGTTTTTTCCTTCATTTCATCAGAAAATTAGAAGTAAATTCAATTGCTTGATCAATGGGAATAATTGATCCCTTTTCACTGTTGTGACCAAGAATTCTTATTTTTGTCCGGATGAAACAAATCTTTTTGGCAAAAACAGCTAAGCCATTATGTTTAATGACTTTAAGAAATGTATTCAGATATTTCCAATGTTGATCTATTGATTGGGAAAAAATGAGAACGTCATCTATATAAACAATTGAAAATCTATACAAGGATTAAAAATGTCATTCATAATATTTTAAAATTCAGAAGGAGCATTCTTTAAGTCAAAAGGCATTATATTCCATTCAAAATGTTCAAATGATACGGTAAAAGTAATTTTGTACCGATTTGGATTTGCCAAAATCCATATTTCATATCAAATTTTGAAAAAAAAATGGCTTTATTGAGCCTATTTAGTAAATCTTTTTAATAAGAAATTGGATAACGAATTCATCTTAAAGCTTTATTTAGCGGTTTATAATTTATAACAAGACGAGTAACCCCTTGTTTCTTCTCAGCATGCTTATTGACATAGAAAGCAAGACAACTCCAAGGAGATTAACTTTTGCGAATAAGATTTTTGTCTAAAAGATCTTGTATTTCTTTTTTGCAGTGTGCAAGAAGTTCTTGACTCATTTGGATTGGACGAGCTTTAGTCGAGATATTCCTTTCATTAAAATCAGGTTCATAAGGTAATTCAATAATATGTTGCCTGCGATGCCAAAATTCATTGGGAACTTCAGCACAGATTTCAGATTCCAATTTATTTTGAAAAGTTTTAATTTTTTTCTTTTTCCTAATTGAGATATCGATTAATTTTTTAGAATTTGACATCTTCTTTTAAAAAGAAAATTTGGTTTTGTCGAAAAATAAGCTCCTTTTTGAGAGAGTGAATAACTTGCTCTTGAGGTGGATTGATAAACCTGAAACAGATATCTTGGCCCATGATTTTGAAGTAAATTTCGTCAGCATTGATAGCCATGGGTTTAGAAGAGACAAGAAAGGTTTTCCTAGTATAATAGATTGACTAAGAACACGAACTTCAATTAAATGGGCTTTTAGGCAAATGCAATTATTGCAAACCCAAGAATTGGAAATTTTATAATTGATTTTCATTCGGCTAAAATCACCAGTGGTGAGGGCTTGTTTTGTAGCTTCATAATATTTTGTTGGGACAATCCCTTCCCTGATGCAATTGAGATCAGCCTCGGAATCAACAAGAGCTGTGCCTTCAAAGATGAAATCTTGATCGATAACAATTTGATACTGACAATGTAACTTTATCAAGATTAAGAATTTCTTGGTTAGGGTCATCAAAATGGTTTGGAGGACAGGTTTCAGGATTAGGGACATCATGATGATTGATACTCTTCTCATTCACTAAAGACTTCTTCATGGCTTCGAGATTCAAGGAGAGAAATACGGTCAGCAAGAGTTTTCATTTCTCTTTTGAGGATAAGGATTTCACCTTGGAGGTCTTGAATGGTAGAATCTTTTTGTTCCATCGTTTGTAATATGTTCATAACTTCAGAAAAATTAAAAATATTACCTATGGTAGGTAATTGTTGTGATTGGCAAGGCACAGAGAAATTTTGAGCACTATGAATATATTTGAAGATGACCTGTTTCTTTTTCTCAGGATCATCAATCTTGTCTAGAATATCAAGGATTATGGATTCTTCCGAAGTGATGACATTAATATTTAAGCCAGTCACTTCAAGAATTGCTTTGTAGTAATCAATTTTACTATTACATTCATGACACTCAGCTTCTTGATCAAAACAATAGTCTTGTCAGGAGGAGTTGCTAGAACTTTGGACATCTTCATTAATAAGGTTTAATTCATTAGTAGAATCAGTTTCAGAGTCAGAAGAATTGAGGAGGATAGCACTTAATTATTTTTTGAGTCCTTCATCAATTACAAGTTCATTGATTTTCTTTTTGGTATAGCATTTATTAGCGTAATGACCCGGTTTGCCACATTTGTGGCAGATGACTATAGACTTGGAGAATTTTTTATGTTTGGGATATTTTCGTTTTGTGAATTTTTCGAAAGGTTTTGAAGGTTCCTCTCTTCTATAATTCTTAGAGAGTCTATATCTCCTAGACTCTTCCTAAAAGGTTTCCTAGAGTTGGAAGATTTTTCTTTCTTCCCGTAATTGGGAAGAGTGCTCCTCTGCAAAATCCTATCCATAGGGATCTCAAATTGTGTGTGTGTGTGTGTGTGGTGCTTTTTCAAGCCACTAGGATCAAAATCCTGCGTTTCTGTCTCTACAATTCCAATTCTCTACCCCTCTCCCCTAAGACCATCTCGATTCCACTCCACCTCTATTTTTGCTAACACATGGTAGCAGGGTAATCTTTTCTAAGCTGTCTAGGTTTTCGTTTCTTCATTTTTTCAATGGTTGGCTTCCCCGTTTGGTAGATCGCTAGTGTCTTATGGATTTGATTCACCAAAGACATGGAAATTAGATCTGTTGTCTATGGTCCATCCATTCTTTAAGGGTGGATGGCCAGATTGCGCTGGTAACTTAGCTGAATTCACACACACACACACACACACACCCACATAAACACACACACACACACACACACACACACACACACACACACATATATATATATATATATATGGTGGATTTTCAAACCACTAGGATCAAAATCCCGTGTTTCTCTCTCTATAAATCTAATTCTCTACCCCTCTCCCCTAAAACCATCTCGATTCCACTCCACCTCCATTTTTGTTGGCGCATGGCAGTGAGGTAATATTTTCTAAGCTGTCTATGTTTTCGTTTCTTCATCTTTCCAATGGTTGGCTTCCCCGTTCGGTAGATCGGTAATGTCTTGTGGATTTGATTCACCGAGTTTCAAAGACATGGAAGTTAGATTTGTTGTCTAGTGTCTCAGGGATCACAAGGCACGTAGTTGGTTGATGTCACTTTCGAAGGATGGTGGTGGTTGTTTCGTGCAAAAGTTAGTCCTCCTATTGGTATTTCGAGTGTGGTCGCTAGATGAAGTAGTGAAGTCTAAGGGCAGTTAGGTATATGGTAAGGCAGTGAGTAGAGGGTGTAGTTTCAAACTAGAACTACTTTCCTTTCGAGTGTGGTATTTGGTTTTTTTTTTTGGTCCATGGTGTGTATGCTGCGGCCATAAAAGAGGTGTTTTTTAGGCTAGGGTTTGTCCCCCAACCCTCCCTTAGCTTAGTGCCTCTCACTGTTATGATTTTTTGGATGGTGCGTGGTTGATTATATTGATATTGCATGCTCAAAATTTTTTTGTGTTTTGGGGTTTCATGTGGTGGCGTGGTCGAGTTAAGTGGCCTTCGTTTGTTGTGTTCCTTTTGTCCCGTAAGCCTAAGGGTGATGGGTTTCTATTTCTTGGCTTATGTTATTTTCTATTCCTTGTTCATTATGTTGGACTTTTCTTTGATGTCAAAGATGCCACAAGTTATGCTTCCATGCCATGTATTTCTTCAATTCTATCAAAAAACCACAAGGAATGCACCATATATATACCCCCCCCCCACCCCAATATTTGGTGAATCTAACAGAAGAGACAATGGTGCATGATGATAAGTTATTGATTGTTGTGTGGTTTAGATCGAGTTCTTTGGGGCATCCTTGTCAGGTCATGCAAAGAGTCTCCATGCGAGTAGGGGTGAAACTTGGACTGGACAATTCATGGGTAACGCGTGCTAGCCCGTAGAAATTCGAGCTTAGACTTAGTATTATAGTGACCATGATGAACACGGCTGCAACACTTTTAGCCTGTAGAAAAGGCAGGACATGAGCAAAAGTTTTTGAAAGCCCGCCCAGCTCATGGAAAATCCAGCCCGTCAAACTTTTATATAATGTAAGTATTACATGTAAGTTTTTGAAGACTTCATTTTTCTCTCTCCCCCATTTCTTATTACAGGATTAGACTTCGTAAAATTATTTCAAATCCTTGCCTTTTTCTCTTTCTTTTTTTTTCGTAAACCTTTGTTTACATGCTTATAACTAGATCCATTTTGAGACTTCACTATGATCTTCTTTGTTATCATGATTAATTAGTAGACTTCTTTGGTAAATGATATGCTTAAGAATTAAATAAATAAAAACTCATAACTAATTAGTAGACTTAAATAATAATTGATATGAGTTACAATTAAGTAAGTAAAAACTATTATAAAACCATGGACACCTGTGGGCAGCCCTATTCAGCCGTGTCCACCAAAACTTTCATGGCCGAGCATAGACAAATATTATCCGGCCCATAGATGAGCTGGGCTATGCCATGAGCATTAGTTTTTGAAAGTGGACTAGACATGATCTGACCCTTAGCCTGTCCAGCTCACCCAAGTTGCAACCCTGTAGGTAAGGGTCATCAAGTGCCCCATGCAAGGAAGTCATATTGCGGTATGCAATACTCCTTCTGTTCCCTATTAATTGTTCATTGACTTGCACGCTTATTTAGGATATGAATCTTATTTTATGAAATTCGCATTCTATCCCAAAAGAGAGAAAGAGAGAGGAAAAAAAGTAAGTCAGGAATAAAAAAATATAGATTAATAAAGGATTAAATGTGAAGAAAGAAATAGAATAAAAAGTATAAGAAGGATAAAAATAAAAAACATCTAAAGAATTTTTATTTATTTGAAAAGTGATCATCTAATTTTTTGAAACAGCAAAAAAAAAGTATAATCAATTAATTAGGAACGAAAGGAGTAACTTTTTTTTTTTTTTTTTATCATTTGTTGCTATAATTTTAGCTTTGTTGCTCTTCCATTAATCTGTAAAGGCCCAAGGGTGTTGGAGTCCAACACTTTGGCCTATGTCATTTGGCATCCGTAGTTTATTACGTTAGGCTTTCCATTTTTGAAGTTAGCCTTGCAATTTGTGCTTCCATGGCATGCATTTCTACCATTTCTATCACAAAAAACCATGCACCTTAGATCACCCCCCACCCCCACCTCTTCCCCTTTTCTTCCTTCCCATCCCTCGCCCTCCGGTACAATATACTAAAGAGAGCGAATAGGAATAAATAACATTCAAATCGTTCGCTAGTGCTACAACTTTATTACAGCTTAACCTGGTTTAGCGCTTAATTTCCCCCTGCTGACGCATGGATTGTGCAAGACCTCCTGGTTACAAAATTCTGGAAGTTGGCTTTGGAGATGCACACGGGGAAAGAAAAGTGCACTTAATCAATGTTCTCTTTTCGAATAACTCTCAGAGGTGGAGCCCAGGCCCAAACACTTGAGAAAAGCCTGCTTAGCTAGCCCAAAAATGTGGCAAGGGTGGTGTGAATGCCCGGAGAGGCTAGCGCGTGCTGCACCCTTCGAGGAAGACCTATCCCTTTCTTGTATGTCGTCTTCTCTTGCCATTACTCTGCTCCCGCTAGTTCCAGCTTCCTTGCCCCTCTGATTTTCTCCAACCTGCAACAATCATTCTAGTGTTAAGAATCCAGAATAAACCCCTTGGATTGGTGATTTAGCGTCCCTAAAGAAGCAAATTGGGACAAACTTGGGCATGAGCATGAGCCAATCTTTTCAAGGTTTAAACGATACAATATATTGTAAGCTAGGGGCGGTGCTGCAGATCTGACTCTACTAGCAAAAGGTTCTCTTGCCGGCAATTAAAAACCCTAATGTATTACTAAAAGCAAGCCTTGCTGACAACAACACAACAAGTACAGGTATAACCAGATAAGATAGAGTTGTTTCTAGTGAAGAGCCGCTACACAAAACCAACCTTAGGGGCACATTGAGAGGAGTGGGCCTCTACCCTTGAGAGAACTATTTAGATTATTAAATTTGTACTATTATACTAGTTCTGGATGTTATGAAAGTTCTTTCTCTAATTACACTGGTCCAGTCAGTAATGACAAGATTATTCACCAAATTCCCAAGATTTTAAGTTTTTATGTTCTAAAGACATTTAAAGGATGATAATTCTGATTCTGATTCTGATTCTGATTCGTTTGTCGATTTGAATCTTTACAAAGCCCGCATCATTCCAGAACGACCATTTTGATGTCTTCAGCTTAACCAAAAGCAACATCATTCCACCCGTCGGCGGCCGGAAGCATCTCCTAATCATAAGTAAAGCAAAGAATTTTCCCAGCAAAAAGATATTATAATAGTATTACATATGGGAGATGCTATCTCCACTCCCCTAATGTAAGGACCACACTGTCCCCACCCCCTCATTTGACGCTAAAAAGTTAACCAAAACGTGACTTTAGCATCACAATTGCCCCCCGGTGGTGGGGAAATAGCAATTTCCATTCACTCTTTCTATATTCTGTCTTAAATTATAACACTAAACACGTTTCATTTAGACACGCGTTACAAGTTAGTTACCCTTTTATATTTTTGCCGCTAAACTACTACTTTAACCCCCAATGCGTTTTTCAGCGACAAGTAAAACGGCATACAACCATTAAATTCTGAATCTGATCTTTGATCATCCTTTATTAAAACTCAAAAGCCAAACAAACAGCTGTGCCAAATTTACTTCGACAAAAAAAAAAACCCACACTCAAAAAATTGCAAACGTAATACCGCTAAAAATTTATTCTGGCAATCGAACGGAAACGCAAACGGTCATCAAAAGGAGGAAAACG